>JAQIXU010002716.1:0-11080 GCA_034701245.1 Strigamia transsilvanica
ACCCTAACCATGGCCAGAAACATGCTTTTCAGCCTGAACAATAGGAGTGACTAGTCCTTCTCTATTAGTCCAAGGTTAGATACACACCCTATTGTTTGATTCTTTCAATTTAATATTAAAATTGGAATGATTTATTGTTGTAGCTTGGTGGCACTAATTGTTAGAAAATCTCTTCTCTTCAAGAAAGAAAGAACATTCTTTGGATGATTTTACCACCGAACAATTTTGATTCCAGAGTGCAATCCTTATACAGTCAATAAAAAAATCTTTAGTGCCCCTTTACTAATACTAGAAGTCTGCAATAACAAAGATTCTTGGATGGAAACAAAAGGTCTCCTTAGATGGGCAAAATTCCAGCAATGAAGACAATCTTTTCCTTTCTGTGGCACTTGTTCGTACCGGGTCCTCACAGGTCTTACTTGTGGCTGCAGGCACACATTGAACTAATCTCCTCCATATTTCCCCATCATCTCCTTTTTCTCTTTTATTTGTTTCTATACTTGTGAACAAATCACAGAAGAGATGAAAATCAACAAAGCAGTGATGACTTGTACCACATTTCAACATGCGGTTTGAAATTGCCGATAACATATCGACATTGCATTAAAGCGCTATACATGATACTCTGTTCCAAATTCAATGAACATGATTTGATTTTGCAAACCAGTTGTATTCATGACTCAATAATATGATGGTATCAGCACAATCAGCTTGCTGTATTATACACAGACCATTGGATAAATTGCTTCTGTCTCATCCTTCACTCAGTGCAATGAAGTGTAATTGTGCAAATTAAAATAGAAGAGTTTAAATTCATGTGACTGCCATGGAAGTGCATGTTGAGTGCAAGGAATGTTGCAAGATTACTAATTGCATATTGTGTTCCCATTAAAAGAGCAATGCACTCTAAAATTGGTCATTAAAACTGGCCATATTTGATCTGTCATGTAAGCAATCATAGCAGCATCTTTCCAAAATGGACCAATTTGGATAGTTAGTGATTAATACAGTTTAGTCGATTATACCTTTTATCCGTCAATGTTTTACATGTTAAATTTGACATTTAGACTGGTTTAAGAAATTTAAACAAGTTTAAATCACTTTATGAATGCGCCTAACTGAATATTATGTCTTCGGCAAAATACTAAGATATAGATAATAATATACTTAGTGCTTTTAGAATAAGTAAACAAAACAAATTCTATGTTTGGATAAGTGCTGATGTACTTTTTTTAATATTTCAGGCATTTTTAGAAAAGTATTTGGTCAAATACTTAGGGACTTCCAAAAATGCAAACAATAAACAAAACCAAAAATAAAAAATAGAAAAGATGAAAGCAAAACATATGTTGAATTTTTTGTTCTTTCCTCAACATTTTTGTCCATTGACAAATTTCAAGGTGGTAATTCCATCAGCACCTGTAAAAAAAATGTTTTTCCCACACTCCCATGCTTAAAAATACAACAAAAAAGTATATACACAGAGAGGCAAGGAAAATCAATCTTTAATAAAAATTGCACTCCCTTAATTCAGTTTGATTTACTTTTGAAATAAATTGTCAAGTTTACCCATTTACTAAACAATCTCCTTTAACACACCCATTCCACACTTCCTTTCCCAAAGTAGAAAAAAAGAAGAAAAAAAATCCAATGATGATGATTCCACTCACTTTAATCACATTTCCTTACTTAACCCCCCCACCAGACCCTTTTACTCATTATTATCACAATTAGGCCTAAAAACCATAAAAATAAATGCAAACTTGACATTTTTTTTGCATCTTTTCACAAGTTGCCAATTCCTAGCATTACAAATGGCAAAACATGATCCAAATTCAATTTCCCACCACCAGGTGAACTCATCAGCAAACCGCACACCCCTGGAGTCAGGAAAAACCCCTCCACCACCCCCACACAACTTCTAAAGTTAGGAATCATGTTGCATTGGAAACATGAAAATGTAATCAACTTCTTCTGTCACTTTGAGAAAAAAAAGAAAAATGGCTGAATTCACCCCCCCCCCATACCCCAAAAAAATGGGGAATAAACAAAAACACATTTGTTTAAACGAGGTTACAGATGAGAGCATTTCTCATTGGCGGTTAAAAAAGATGAAATTTTCTCTTTTTACTGCCACCAGTTGGCGTAATCTGCCAGTAAATGTCATTGGGGGAGAAAAAGGAAGGCAATAATCATCCCCACACAACACCATAAAGAGTGCAAGAAAATATTAAATATTCATTTTAAAAACCCCCTACTTGACGCAAAACCGCGATTCAACTTATTTACTTTCCCACTACAGAGGCAAATGTGTTGCTGGAAAGCGAGCAAAATCGAAAATGCACACACAGCCATTCCTCAAGAAACAAACAATTAATTAGGTCAAATGCCCAGAATGCATCCTGTTTGCTTTTTTTCCTTTTTTTTAAGCATGGGCCTTGTGATCCCACAGCACAGATCATTAAATCCACTTGTTTCTTTTTATTTTCTCTTCGCTTGTATCTCCAATTGACCATTTAGTAAAGACGTGTTAGATGATCTCCCTGGATTCAGCCATTTTCATTGCTTAGCTTGGGAGTAGCAACATTTTCAGGTTCCGTTGCATGAACTTACCCGAGTATCACTAAATCCTCGGATTATGCGGGTTTTTCCTTTAGATAAATCGAGGAAATAATTTCGGGTGTATTTGACATATCCGAGTAAATTTGGTTTGCAAAGACGTCGGACTTCAACTTCAACGAAAACACAGAGATAGTCTCCGTCAGAGGCGGATCTAGGTTTTTGGGGCATAGGGCTTATTGAAATCCGATGAAGCCCAGTTTTTTGTTAGATTAAGAATCTTTAAATTGGGGTTTAAAATTCATTTTTAATAACATCAAAATCATTATTATTAAAAATTTATGGTAAGAATTCAATTTTTGTGGGCCCTTGACACTTGGGGGCCCATGTAGATCCGCCCCTGGTCTCCGTATCCTCGATAGCGACAAGTCGCAAAGACTATTTCCATTTCGGCGACAAGCGAAAGTTGGCAACGGTTTCGCAAACCTTTAACTCTTGGAGGCGTAAGGAAAACATATACTATTTTGGTATAAGCCCTTAGCTGTTTAGCAACAATTTTTAGGTCCATAAGTCAAAGCATAGTTTTTTTTAGTTCGCTACTAAATTTATAAAGGACATATATTTTTGATTATCTAATCGCCAGTGCGGTATGCTGGTAGAAGTTAGAAGCTTTAGATGAAGGCGGTAGTTGAAGCGCTCTTGTCTAATGCGGTGAAGCGCATAAAATTGTTACGCTGGAGTTTTACGGGGCAGAAATTTCCAATTTGGAATAACTAATTAAATAAATAGCCAATGACTGAATTTCACCTGGCGTAAAGTTTATAATCAAATAGATAGAAAAAAATATTTTCCTATTCAAGAAAGTGGTTGTCCCTCAACAGCTATAGGCTTGTGCCTCAGAGGGTTAAGCCAGGGATCAGCAAACATTTTTTGTGAAGGGCCGGATAGTAAATATTTTAGGCTCTGCGTGCCAAGAGGCAAACTCTAGGGTATTTATATAAGTAGGGTCTAGCTGAATAACAAGAAAATAAAAGTCTTTTCACAAATTTACTGAAGAAAATATAGCTATGCGAATGAGAAAAATGGAATTGCTTTTTATGAGATATCATTTTACCAAATTAGGATCCAAATTGGCGGCGATCCCGATTTGCCACAGTTTCCAAGTACTAACCAGGCCCAGTGCTGCTTAACTTCTCTAATGGCAATTAAGTGATCGGCAAGATGTTAGGTCTACCAGATTACTACCAGAACAAATAATATATGACCACATACTCTGCCGGCTTTTTTTCGGATTTCGCCGAAACCCGCGAAGTAACTTCATTAACTTCATTGCATTTTTGTATACACCCTTGCCCACTTATTTGCTGGATTACTAACAGCAAGAGTAGCCAATAACAGACCAGTAAGAATTTAGACCCATTTTACTTGTGTCATAAAAAAGTCCATCTCCTAGCTGGCTTCCACGCTTCGCTTCAATATTATTAGGTGATTTCAGCATAGGTTAATTGCCTGAATAAATTGGCTGAATACAGACAGTGCAGACTTTAAGATGGAAGAAAGAGAAGAATGAAAGACCTTTTGTCACCACATGGGGAATTTTTCTTATCAAGCGAAGAGAACATGTCTTCGTCGAGCACCATGTAGCGCAGCATATGCAAAACCAACCCGGGGGACCGATGGCTTTACTTTGGTTTGGGATTTTTCTTTTCCATGTAGAAAGAAAAAACATCTTTCTCTCTCTATACTAAGGGTGAAAAAGAACATACTCAACTCAAGCTCATATCACTTGACCTGTCAACTTACAGCACTTAGTATAATTAATACATCAATAACAGGCTGTGCCAACTTTATAACAAAGAATGTGGAAGATCCCAGGCTGCATCTACAAGGCAGCAAATTTTAACTTGATGAAATTCATGGCTCGTTCAGTGTGTGTTGCTTCAGTTGGAGACTAAACCCGTCGCCATTGCAGCAAATCACGAAAAGATACAACGGAGATGAAACCGGGTATTTGTTGGTTCATCAATTAATCATCAATAGCATAAGAGAGCCTCTAGATATTTTAGGTACTCCATCCTAAGCGCAACATGCATAAGCGTGATAATTGCCAATCGCGCTTATTATGCATACTGCGTAATATGCAGTAGCGCAAAATTCAAAATTTGACAGTAAGCGACGTTGTGCTTATTCATACACCAAATGTGAATAAGCGCGACGTCGCTATCTAACAAAAACAAAACAAATACACTCAACCCTCGCTTTACGGCCTAGATAGGTTCCGGAAAAGTTGGCTGTAAAGCAAAATGCTGTATAACGAATCAGGGGAAATTTCCCCCGATTCGTTATGGAATTTCCCAATTTTTGGCCGTATATCGAAAATATTAAACTGTAAATAAAAATTTAGCCATAATGGCACAAGGCCGTTATGGAGAAACGCCATATAAAAAGCGGCCGTATAACGAGGGTTGAGTGTAGTTTTTTTTACCAAAGGCCTTTCGATCTTTCGATCATTGTCAGCAGTCCTATTTATTAGAACACATGGGAAGCTTTATATACAATATCGGTGGGTAGTCCTAAAAACATGGTGCAGACCATTTTCACATTTTCCACCATTCACCATCCCCCCTACCAAACAGTGCTGCCCCAAGCCCCAAGCTGGTGCCTAGAATCAGCCCTGAGAGAATGGTGCAGGTTTAGGTTATTCCGCTATCAAAAAAACTTATAACCGAAGTCTCAGTTCTGTTTTGTCTGAAAATTTCCTTTCGACGAAGAAACTCCGATTGACTTTTTCTTTCGCTTTCATCTTTTTTGCTGGGTAATTTCAATGACATGCTTGATCAGAATGGAGTAGTATTCTGTTGAATATGACATTTAACCTCTGTTATGCTAGCTTGACTTCATAGTGGAGTGGCAGTTGACACTAATACCCATTACTTGATGGGAATATGCATGCATTTACCAAAACATCTTTGCCCTGCAATAAATGTCAATGAACTCCTTCAAATTTTAATTTTAATATAAAAAACTTTAGGTGATGCACAATTTAGCTTCAATAAGCCCTAGGCCCCGAAAAACCTAGTTCCACCCCTGACCACAGGCGCCTTTATAGCACTTGAGGCCCCTAGGCACAGTGTGCCTTGGGGGCCCCCAGAGGCATATGTATGATCTGGAAGTCCTAACGTTTTCCCTAACTCGAAAACTCCGTAAGTCAAATTTTTTTCGGGTCCCTGTGGGTTCGACTTAGCGAGGTCCAACTGTAATATGTTTAGTTTTTGAAAAGAATTAGGACACCGAAGTCACACTGCACCTAGAGGCCTCAATTGGTATGAACACACCACTAACTGCACAAGTTGTCGATACAAAATGACATCCGTTGGCCAATCATTACAGTTAGGTCCAATCAAGCCTACCGACAAAAGTTGTGTCTTTGACCAACCTGATTGACCTAGGTTAGTCATCTGACCCATTGGAGTCAATCAAATTGTCAGTGCACACCAACCCTCTCTTGTGGCTGTAGCGAATAGATTCTGAAAATTGGACAATTGTTATCTTATCGCTGCGATGGCGGTGGCCGGAAAGAAGACCGGCGAAGGAAAACGACACCTGCAAACGCATTTGAAATAGGATCGAGCGAAGAGAACGCAAAAGCCAATGAAAGTTGGAGATTTCTTTTTCAACATTCACATGCAGGCGCTCACAACTAGCAGCACTGTGAATGACAGCTATTGAATCAGCGGTGTCATTTCAAATTCAACTCCTCGCCAAATTCAACAATGCTGGAGCATAATTTTCCAACTTTTCCATTCTAATTTTATGACGGCGTGGTTTAAGGATACAGATAACTGATCATGTGATTCTTCTCTACCAATAAGAATAGGCGCGTTTAGCAAACTTACGTTTCCATTGTGCAAAATCTGGGTTTCGCTGGATTACAGTGGGAAATAATAATATCAACTATCAACTACAACAGCGTTTCCCAAAGTGTGCTCCGCAAAGCCCTAGAGCTCCGCGAGATACCTCAAAGGGCTCCGCAAGATACCTCAAAGACATAAAAGAACTATGTAAAAATAGGATTAGGGGCTCCGCACACAATGACTAGGGGTTTCGTGAAAATTTGTATGCTTTTGGAGGGTTTCGCAGCTCCAAAAATTTGGGAATCACTGAACTACAACGATCTACTACAGTTTTACCCTTCTAACGTTAACTTTAGCAAATTCGTTAATTAGGAATGTGTATTTTGATTTCGCTGCTTATGTCGCCCACTTACAGTGCTACCTGATGCGGCCACTGGCCGCTGGTCACCCACACAATAGTGGCAGACAGGTGGCAGCCATCACGGGTTTCGGCTACAGCGATGTTATTGCAATGATATCTCTTCTTGGTCATGAATAGAACTAAAAGTGTATCAAGATCAATTTCAAGATGATGATGTTTTGAGCTGCAATAAGTTAGTGCTGAATTGTTGGGATTCAATTGGACTAATGACAGGAAGACCACAAGGACCAATCACAGTAGAGGAAGATATTTTTTTAAATGAACACTGAGGCATCAGCATTGAGTAATGATTCAGCCCTGTCAGCACTGCCCACTAGAGCTTACTGTTTATTAAAGGTGCATTGGTCAACACTTGATGGCTGTATTGACTAACAAGAGCAGCTAGCGCATCTAGTTAACCTTTCCCTCTCCATTACCTTGCCACGCCAGTAATGACAGCTGCTGTAGTCTTGCATCAACTATGCCCAAACACATTTAAATAGAAACAGTCTGGTTTAGGATGTAGAAATAAATCTTCTTCGACATAATCGAAATTTAATGAGTGCAAATACAAGGCAAACAGGCAATAGAAGCATCTCTAACCTAAACCTAAACCAAGGCTAGGTTAGCCTAACCTAGCCTAGCCTAGCCTAGCCTAGCCTAACCTAGCCTCGGTTAGCCTAACCAACCCTAGGTTAGCCTAACCGAACCTTTGTTAGCCTAATGTTAGCCTAACCGAACCTTTGTTAGCCTAATGTTAGCCTAACCTAGGTTAGACTAACTTAACCTAACTTAACCTAACATAGATTAGCTTACCTAGGTTAGCCTAACTAGGTTAGTCTAACTTAAATTAGCCTAACTTAGGTTAGCCTAAGCCTAACCTAACCTAACCTAGGTTAGCCTAACTTAAATTAGCCTAACTTAGGTTAGCCTAAGCCTAACCTAACCTAACCTGACCTGACCTGACCTTGTCAGTTTTCGTGTAGATGTGTGTAAAACCATAGTCCGGCTTTCCGAAATGCAGTCTCGGCGAAATGTACCCTCGACGATGTGATGGAACCGCAAAATAACCACCCCAGCCAATCCAACCAATCACACGTGTTGAATTGGATCACGTGACTCGAATAATGTTGACAAACAATTGAAATTCAGCTCACTCGCTCACTTGGCCCATTGATCCCTGTAATCTGCCACGATTAATCCCATCTTATCCCTCAAAATCAACAAAACGACATCTCATTGCCAACAATCAAGGCCTTAAATCTAGACTTATTGGGGCCCTAAACCCAGGGGGCCCCTCCATACACCTAATGAACTCTCAACATACCCAATGGAGCTGAGCCCAGAAGCCCCTCAACATGCTTAGCAGAACCCTCAGAATATTTAATGGGCCCCTCAACATACTTAGCACGGCCCTGATGCCAGGAGCCCCCTCAACATACTCCGTAAGACCCTGAAACCAAAGGGCCCCTCAACATATTTAGCAAGCCCCTAACGATACTTAATGGGCCCCTCAACATACTTAGCTTACACATTTCTTCATGGGGGCCCCATTGTGTCGGGGACCCTCAAACCACAGGGCCCCTCAAGATACTTAATGGGCCCCTCAACATACTTAATGGACCCCTGAAGATACTTAAAGGGCCCCTCGACATAGATAGTTTACACATATTTTTTCCTGGGGCCCCATTGTATCGGGGGCCCTCAATCTTAATCCTCATTAGCATCATAGTAGATCCGCCATCTTTGTTATTGTTGTGTTGTTGAAGAATTGAAAATGGCGCCTTGATAGTCATTCATTCCGTAATAAATAATTCAACAATTTTCGGGCCCCCGTTTTGAATAAGTCGTCAATTACAATGACGGTTCATTATACATGGGCCGCGTCACATTACATGATTGATCAATAAAAGTGCCAACACAACAGACAAGAGCGAAATATTCAAAACCAACAACACAGAACACGCAGTCGTCACAAACATGCCAACTAATGCCGGCAGAGGCCGTTTCCCTATTTAACTGCACAACATTAAAAACACGCAAATGAGCCGAACGCAAATAAGCCTAACGACCGAAGACGCTCCCACAAGTTCGCCCACGCTTGTTTCCACTCGATTCACCGTTTCAAGCGCGAAATTCGCGCACGAAACGCGAATAACACGAAAAATAAGCCTAATCCCGAGCGCCGTTCGGCCTTGGCCGGCTTCGGCTGCGCTCGGCTTCGGCTCACGCTCGGGCTCTCGCTCGGCCTCGACTTCGTGCCCGAGCGCTGTATGGTTGGGTTTAGTGGGCGAGGAGCAAAGCACTGATGGATTAAACAAATGTCACGTACTTACCTACACGAGGCTCGCTTCGTTTCATCAAACCGCGTCTCGGATCATCACATTTGGACGCACTCGTCGCAAATCGTCCGGAATCATCGGAAGCTGCCGTCGGTGTGCTGCAGCGAGCCGCGACTTGTTACGTCAGCTTTCGCGCTCGCCCGCCGGTGTCGCTATTCTACACTCGTGGGTTGAGGTTCGCATCGATCCGTTTTGTGACGTCATGAATAGTCGTAAATGGATTGTGTTTAGCATAATTACTTATGTAGATGTGATTCGGTTTGGGTTTTTTATTTTGTGTTTTGAGAGGGTTTTTTGGCAGTTTTTTGGCAGTTTTTCAATGGAAATGTGATCGGGTGGGCGGGATGTGTGAAATATTTATTCATCTCATATTGGGGAAGCATTTGTAGTCAGTATTCAAGAGAAGGCGCTTGCAAAGTACCACAAATTCGATATGTGGATGAGGAGAGAGAGAAAGTGCACACTGCCGCCACCTCATCATCAAAATTCATCTGAAATCAAATTATTGCGACAAAATTGCAGAAAAATATTCAAAAAAATAAAATCAAATTAAACTAAACTTTGTAAAATTATAATTCCCAGTAGTTAATTCAGTTTATTTAATTATTTAATGTTTAATAATTATAAATGTAAACCATAACAATAACAAACATGGCGTCTTTTTTGATTGTTTGTGCTGCCACCACGCTGCATTAAACCGAAACTACTGCAACTGGTGACTCCATCTAGTGTTAAAATTTATGAAATTTAATTTGTAATAAAATATGCAGAGGATTTAATTTCTTGATTAATGAAAACATTCTTGACAAATGCGACGTTCCTGGAATCCGGCCTCCGGCGCGGCGACAAAGCCCGTTTGTGCTTTCGAATAATCATCGATTTAAACGAGGTCCATTATGATATTGTGGTTGGCAAATTTATGAGTGCGTTAAGTTGCCATGTGTGGTTTAATTAGAGAAAGGAGAGGCACATTGATTTGTTGTGAGTGGGTAATTTGCGACACTTGTAGGAAAAATAGCCGGTCTCTTCGCGCGGTCTTTCGGAGTCGTTGGAACATGGAAAGAAATAAAAGAAAAAATGGATTATCAGATGTAAATGGGGGTTTGGGGTTTGTTTTTTGGGGGTGGGATGAGGTAAATATTTGGGAATTCAGCGTTAAGTTAACAGACTATCGATCAAGAGAGATGCAGGTACAATTTTAATATTCGCATTTTTGGTGGAGTAATTTGCTTGATGCTTCTCATTTATATTCCAACAAGATTCCATTCATGAGGATTTTCTAGTGGATCTGGAATAAAATATATAAAAAAGGTGATTTTTCAAGCTGAGTGTCAAGCTATACAAGTGCATTTCACAATACCCAGTGGTGGTGCTGTGTAGGTTTCAATGTTTTTCTTGGGTTGTCAAATAGCAAATCGACTCAAGTGGTCTGGAAATGCAAAAAATGGTAAAATGTATGGGAAAAAAGAGGTTTTTAGAAAAATGGATGTTTTAGGGAAAGATAATTTGGGGGTTATTGAGGAAATTTTGGGAGGGTTTTTTGGAAGGTTTTTAGAAAAAGTTTGGAATTTTTTTTAGAAAGAGTTTGGAATTTTTTTAGAAAAAAGTTGGGAATTTTTTAGAAAAAAGTTGGAAATTTTTTAGAAAAAAGTTGGAAATTTTTTAGAAAAATTTGGAAAGATTTTTGGAAAGTTTAGAAATTTTTTAGAAAAATTTGAGAATTTATAAGAAAAATTTGGAAAGAATTTTTTAAATATGTTTAACAAAATTTGGCAAAATGTTTGGAAAATTTTTGGAATTTAGAAAAATTTTGGTAGTTTTTAAACCAAATTTTGGAAATTTTTAAAACAAATTTTGGAAATTTTTAAAACAAATTTTGGAAATTTTTAAAACAAATTTTGGAAATTTTTAAAACAAATTTTGGA
>JAQIXU010002717.1:0-11078 GCA_034701245.1 Strigamia transsilvanica
ATTCTCCGATGAGGTTATCGGAGTAAATCTAAATTTAAAAATATGTAAAATTTTAATGTAAAAAGAACAATCATAAGTTACATGTATGCATAACCAAACAATTATTTTAAAACTATTATAATTTTTTTCTGTTCCTGAACTCCACCCACTTCAATGTTTTATGTAACAAAAAGCTTTTAACTGTTTGC
The DNA here is from genome assembly GCA_034701245.1 of Strigamia transsilvanica. Classification (NCBI taxonomy): domain Eukaryota; kingdom Metazoa; phylum Arthropoda; class Chilopoda; order Geophilomorpha; family Linotaeniidae; genus Strigamia; species Strigamia transsilvanica. The sequence continues at coordinate 189 of JAQIXU010002717.1, forward strand.
ACAAAAAATATATCTGTAAGAAGGATTCCACCCACAATGCAAAGAATAACTGAAGTGGAAATTGAAGATAAGAAACTAAATATTAAAGTAATTCCATAACAATAAAGAATATTCAGCAGTAAAAATATTTTAATTCCCATTTGCCATTTCGCAGTCACAACAGGAGCCGGAAGTTGCAAAAACAAATCTCGAACAGCTGTAATGCTTTCGACTGTAAAGTCTAATTTCCTCGGTTCGTTCATCGATTCTAACAAATAAAAATATAAAATAAACTTTTCTGCATGACCATGCAGGAGTTCCATTAATGGAACGATTCGCGGATTGAGCGATTATCGCGTGAATAATCACGTGACTGAGGGAATTTAGGCGAGAGTTTCCCCGCCAAACTAAACCAGCAATCGAACAAACCACAACAACTGCCTACCGAGATCCACACAACGTCAAACCTTATGTACAATACAAGAAGGGACCGAGGACATAGTCAAAGGCAGTGTGGTACCCGAAATAAACTTTCTCCCAGTATTCTATCCAGTTAAAATAGAACCTCTTGCAAATTGCCCCAGAGACTCTCCAAGGCAATTATACAAAGGTTAGCCATGACAGCCCTAACCAGGAATTCTCGCGGATAAACCCTAGTGATACAAAACCAGCGACAAGTTGGGGCGCCCGACTAGTCGCACGATCATATCACCTTTCAAACCCCCTAGACAACACACGAAGGCCAACTGAAGTTAGTCTCCATCCGGAGCATTCAATCGCGTCCAACGAGTGAACTCGACGGGACAAAGAAGAGTTAGTCTCCATCCGGAGCATTCAATCGCGTCCAACGAGTGAACTCGACGGGACAAAGAAGACCCAAGACGACCCGCCAACAAAGAAGAGAAGACCGAGTCACTTGTGTGCACAATCCGAGAATCGTTGCATTAATGAAACCACTTAATTAACTGCACCGATAATTAATTACCAAATGTTTCCGACCGAAAACTCCGAATTATACCGCTGTTTGCTAACCGCTCAATGTACTCTTGTTCTGCCGGCGACAGTTTAGTGAGTAGATAAATTCTATTCAATTCAAAAAAACAGGAATGAATCTCTGTAAGCACACAATTCAACCGTTTGTTAAGTGATGAAATGATTGTAGTAAAATCTTTGTGTTCAAAAGGAATTGGCCGCTCCTTCGTGCAAAAATAGAGATTAAGATTTTTAAAAAAAATACGCGATTTTTTTTAATGAATTACTCACGTTTTCTGAATTATTCACATCCAATTCGACCATTTCTACCAGACTCAGTGTTTCGTCCACAATTTTGCATCCAACAACTAATTTATTATGCAACATGGGCATTGCCTTCGACACCAATTGCACTGTGGGAGTAGTAGATCGATCTAACCACTGATGTTGTATAAAACTTTCAATCAGTTTAAGCAACCACAACTCGTGTTTGTAACTCAGTAAATCTTCTTCATTGCGAATATAAACCGGCGGAGTACAGTTTATAAGAACACACTCTCGAAACATCAACTAAATCATTTGAAAAAATAAAAATTAATTAATCTAACCCTTGGAGACATAAGACTGTGACCGGATACCGGTCACTACCACATCGGAGGTCGCTCCTGGTGGAACTGCACACCGGAAGAGGTTCTCGGAACTCTCGCAGGGCGAGACCATTTCCTTATGCCTCCAATGGTAATTGATTTTGACCGTACCTCTATAGCACATTTCTTGCGGCTGTCAATAGGAAAAAGATTCATTCCCTCGCTTTCCATCGACTTAAAAACCTCTCGTTCAGTATCAGGCAGTTTTTCCGTTACAAACTGAACGACTCTTATCAAATTTGCAGTCAGCAAATTCCGAACGTGCAAGTGAAGTTCTTTCCCCAATATATTGACAACATTTTCAACTATACACTGCGACAACTTATGGACCATGAACAACAAGAAATCATGACAGCTGTACCTAAATTACAAAAAACAATTAAACCAATTAATCCCCCAAATTCCATCATTATTTTGCCGAAACCTAAAATTTTTATCCAAATTAATGAGCCTGCATATGACGAAATCGTAAAGACTATTTCCCGCGCTTTCTTTGACAAGAATCTCTTTAGTTGCGGACACAATCCCATCCACAAATCGGGAGACATCGCTTAGTTTCTCAGCAGACATGACGAAATGAGTGAAACTTGGCGGTTCCTCGGGCGGCACGTCCGTCTCACTGAAATAAGACGTATTGTCCACTCGGACTCCCGACGACAGCTGCAAACTCCTCGTGGTCTTCAGAACAGGAATGCTGGCCATCGAGTTGGAGGAAAACGTCGTGATCCCCTGAACCAAACCGACGTGAGGGTTTTTATCGATCATATCGCCAACCGATTCGTGGTGCCGAACTTTCCTATTCGTCGCTTCGTGCAAAGTCTGCACTTGTTCGATGAAATGCTTGACCACGCTCTGCAGGTCGTACTGCACGGTCCCCGACAAGCTGATTTGAACTTCCCTCGTGACCGACACGAAATCCTTCATTGCAAAAATCACCAACATCGACACTTGGACGGTGAAATTCTCCAAAATGTCCGTCATCGCGGAGAAGTGTTCGTCCAACGCCGGACGACCAGTGGCCGTGAACCTTGCCGCGCTCCTCACGCAAGACAACGGCACGGATTGAGTTTTCGCGCTCGAGGTCATCGAATTGTGTCGTTTGTTCACCTGGAAAATAATAAACAGACGCAGGACCTCGATTCGGATGCGTTCGATCGCCACGACTTCGTTGTTCATCAACATGTGCTGCGAGTACCAATTGTGCAACGAACTCAACCTCACGTCCATCACTCGCAAAATGTTGCCGATCACGTGCCAATGTCGAAAAAAGCGAATCAAATGCTGCTTCTTTTCCATGGTACTGATGATTTTCGGCATCCACGTCGTGCCTTTCGTGTCCTGGAACAGCATTTCGGACGAAGAAGTCACCTGCGATCTGCCGGTCGCTTCGCTTTCCGAACTCGGGATGTTGACGCGAATGAAAGCGGCTTCCTCTTCCGCCGACAACTCCACGATCGGTTCCCGGATGGTTATCATCGACGTCTTCGAGACGAATGTGTAAAAGTAGCCGTATTTCGGCGTGCGAGTGCCCGGCGTTGTTTTCTCCGACTCGGAACTGGTCATCGGATGCAAGATATCAATCTTGGACTTCTTCAGTCCGGGCGAATACGGGTAAGCGAACGAAGGCGGCGTCTTGCAATTGACCGACGTCTCGCTTTCCTCTTGGATCCGCGGCAGGAAACCCACACTCGAGCTCTTGGCTATCTGTTGCAGTTCTTCAATTAAAGTCATCGGTTTTTCAATGCCGGACACCGAATCTCTGATTTTCGTCTCCTTCTGCGGCAGATGCACGAGTTTCGGCCAAATCATCATGTCCTCGAAGTCCCCCGATTCAAAAAACACGCTGAAATCTTCCACGGGGATTTGCCGCACGATCCCGATCCCCTGTTGCCGAATATTGACGACGCTCTCCGATTTCGCCGTCACTTCGCCGGACGAAGACGTCTTGAAGCCTTCGACAGTCGCTTCGCTCATCTTCACTCGCACTTCGCTCACCGCAATTGCACTCCGCTGTGCGAATCCCCATTCGTCGCGTAAAAACATCAATATCCGTCCGCTTTTCTTGCCCTTGATGGACCCCTGGCTCAGGTGCAGCAAACTGTCCAGTAGTAGATGAACCACAACGCAAGCCGCGCATCCGATCAAGCACACCCAAACCAGACTCTGCGACGTGACTATGAAATAAGCGACGGCCATTAAGCCCGTGCTCGTTAGGACGTTTGAGAAGATTAGGTAAATCAAGGTGAGGAATCCGACACGGGAACTGATGCAATGCGGCCGGAAAAGCAGGATCCAATTGTGGAATCTTGACCATCGATTTATGTTGCTGCGTTTCCCTTTGAAAGTGTTCATTACGTAGTTGTCGCGCACGAGGACTCCGTTGGGGATTTTGAACTCCCAGCTCAGGCTGTGCTGCACGTCTGTCACTTTAATCCATTTCAATTTCCTGTTGATGACATAATAAATAGTAAGCCAAAATACCAGAAATTTTCACTAAATCATGAAATAAGTCTATAAATCTCTAAATAAATCCATAAATCTCGAAATAAGTCTTTAAATCTCGAAATAAGTCCATAAATCTCAAAATAAATCCAAAAATCTCTGAATAAATCCATAAATCTCAAAATAAATCTCAAAATCCTTAATAAATCAATAAATCCCAAATAAATCTTTCTTAAATCTAGAGATTTATAAATCTTGTCGACGAAAATCGCTAATGTCGGCCCCTCCCGGGTACTTGGATGTGTACGGTGTTAAGTTACCAATGATTTGGATCGCCGTGAATGGCCAATGACATGGATTCGATGCTTCCCAAGCAGGCTGATGTGCTTGAGAGGATCAGACTGGTTCCAAGTCGGAGTAGTGGTTCGTCATTGTTTGCTTCGTTTTTGATGATTACTTGGTGTTTGCCGGTTGCACTGAGAAGAACTAGGCTGATGTCACATTGAGGCACTTTCCTAAATAGTTGGTTGCTGTGTAGTCCAATAATGTAGAAGTGGTCGCCTTTGATGTTTTCTTTCATTGGGTATAGGAATATACCCTGGTGGATTTTAGAAATTAAAAATTGAAAATTGGAATTGGAAATGTTTAACTCACGCAGCTTTTGTATCTTAACAGGTTGTAACCAATGGCAAAAGCAAGGAAGAATAGAACCAAAATTATAATTAAAATTATGAAAGAATTGGCGTGAAACTCCATTTGTATTGACATGTTTTTGGGGCAAACAATGAAATGCGACGTGAGGTTGTTGCACTTTAGTTTTGTCGTCAGTTAAATGATAAAGATATGTTATTGTAGAACAATAGCAAGTAGCACCATTTTCGTCTTGCAGCTACTTGTAATTACAGTCAAGCTTTATTTTAATCAATGCATAAGTATCACGATACGGCACAGAATCTCTAATTATGCAGCCAACAAGTAATTCATAGAAGGAATATCAGTACTATTGGTCTGATGGATGTATCCTAATGTCATAAATAATAAAGAAACAGTTATCTATTCCTACCTCAACTCCGAATCCGCGCGTCCAGAATCGCGCGAAATAATCGTAATGGCGGTTCCTAATCCGCGCGGAACGTTAACGATACGGCGCTCGCGTAACGTTGACGATCCGGTACCGCGCAGATTAGGGACCGCGCGAATAATTGAGATTTCATTTAATTTATTTACAATTTTATTGTTTAGTTTTTATTTTTAAAATTTTTATTAATAGACAAAGTTAAGCACTCATTAATTTAATCAAAGTAAGCAAAAATTAAAATTGATATTAGATATATTATTCGTAAGCCTGACACAAACAACATGGTGAAAACTTTTCATCTTCAAACCAAGTTGTGGCGGTGGTGATACCACCAGAACTAGGATAATACATCACCTTGACAAAGGGATTGTGTCTTTGAAACCACTCGACATCTTCCTTGCTTACTTCCAACTGGTCGACTAAATAAAGCACCTGTAAATTTTTACAGTTTTCCACTAAACATGCCACAGTTTCCATTTGCAGTTCATCCAAATTCAGATGGGTTAAATTGGTTAAATTCTCACTGTTAATCCTGATCTGCATTACGTCACATTCTAACAATGCCAAGGTTTTGATTCTGGGACACAAGCCCAGAATTTTCCCCACCACTGCTTCACCACAATCTGTTAGTACTAAATGCGAAACACTCGAATAGATAGTCACGGCTTCTGCGTGAGTGCAATTTGAATCATACACATTGTAAACGTCCAAATACTGAAGGGATGGTGCGCTGTTTAACACCGAATGCATGCACACATCATCCAATGCCGACAAAGTCAGATGCGTCAAATTGTTCATTTGCGCCTGGAAATTGGTGTGGTTGTTGTCGCATGGGAATAAACTTTTGGTGGAATTCGTGTAGTAATCTCCGTAGCTTAAATGTGCAATTTTTGATAAAGATCGTAAGGCAGACAAGCGTTCTGGTTCGATGGACACCTCGGTGGTTGTAATTGAGATGTGGCATAAATTGGGAAAAACCAGAGGAAGTTTGTGGATCAAATTCTTGCAATTGAAGCTCTCTTCTGTCTCTTCTGTGAAGGTTATTGAGATTTTTTTGTATCCAGCGAAAACCAATTTTTGTTTCAACAGAGATTTAAGAAGACCAATTGTGCTCATTTCATTGCCGCATTCTAGGCTTTCGAGACGAGGCAAGCCCTTCAAGGCTATTTCTGCTCCCTCTGCAGTCACTTCTGAAAACCAAAGGTTCAAATACACCAATTGCTTGGCTGCCGATTGTGGTGAGCAAAGAAATTTGATTCCTTCATCTGTTATACCATCGGCGTTTACCACTTTCAGTTTCTTCAAATGGCGGCAGTATTTAGCGACTAAGCGCAAAGTGTCGTCGTTGAAGGAAGTTCCACAAGCACTAAATTCTTGCAGATATGGAAATGATGTTAAGAGAAACTCTTGAGTTTGAGTTGATGTGAAGCTCTCGTGCTCCCATGTAGAAAGAATTAACTTTTGTATGCTCTGTTTCAAAAAAATTGAAGAAAATAAATTAAAAACTTTGAAAAATGTTCTATACCCCAACGTCATCAATCGTGTCGTTTGGGCTCACCAAATAAATGTCGTTGAATTGAATGTATTTATCGTCTTATTTATGTTATATAAATTATTTAATGCCACATGAATATTAGATAAAATGATCTTAGGGTACAATAGTTAAGAAATTTACTTTTTTCCCAAATTTAAGCGAATATATGAATCTCAATTCTCCTTCTCCACTCAAGCGTAAATAATGTTGAAAGTCCAGGCAGGGAAGTCCCATTTCGATCATAAGCAACATTTGGAATAAACTGCAAGAATCGTGTTGTCTACTTAGAACGTGTGAGAGCTGCAATTTCATATGTGTGGCTAGAAGAATAGATGTTAAAAATATGTAAAGCCTGTGATAATTTATTACGCTTGAACTGTATATTTTTTATGAATTACGAATATGCGTAATACTAAAATAAAAACTTACGCAAACTCAGATATTCATTTAAGTGTTGTAGAGTGATTTCTAAGTTGTTGCGGTTCGTTGTAAAATTATTCTGGAATGCAAGAAGTGTTGGTTCCAAAGGTTTAAGTAAACCCCACACAAAATCTGCAACCACTCTCAAACTCAAAGCTTCTAAACTTGAAATTTTAAACATTTCTGGTAAATACTGATCATGTAATCAGCCTACAGATAAATTATTTATTCAACATTAAACAATGTGATTCTAGATAAATAGAAGGCCTAAAATGGTTTATTTCATTATCGAAAAGTGGCTCCTCCTCGTGTTTAATTAATTGTAACAATTGTTTTTTATTTAATGTCTATTATAAAATACAACCTTGATTGATTTTTGGTTTTTTCAGACAAATTTGTGGACAAAAGTCTTGGAATTATTTGAGGATGTTGATGAGGATATTTTTCACTAAAAATTTCGTCTTTTTTTCTTTCTCTGTCTCATCTGTAAATGTTATTGATGCATTTGTTGTACTTAACGAAGACTAATTTCTTGTTCAATTTGTAGTACAGTATTTTACTAAAAATTTTATATTCATCCATTTTCTCAAAAGTTGTCCTGTTTTTTTGCCCAAATCAGAAAAAAAAAATTTCCAATAAGCACAATCCACAGACGGGCCCACAATTGTGAGTGGGATTCGGACACTGTCTGGTGCAGGGACGCCAAATGGTGTTAAACACACTCGCTAATGGGAAAAACAATCACTAAAACACATTTTGAATGGTGGTTTTGGCCTTTATTACCCAGTTTGTCTAGGGGAGTGTCCCAGAAGTGTTTCCCCATGCATGGGTCATTTAGCAGCGACCCATTCCACAATCGACCACTGACCACGTGATCTGGGGCCTCGAAGGCAACGAAGACCGTCATTATAGTGCTTTGCCGTGCAGCGCACGGAGTTTTGTGACAATCAAGTCACATCTGCGTTCTCCATCATCATCTTTCTCTCTCTGTATATTCCAAACGTGCGGAGCGTGCTAAGTCTTAAAACCTTGCTTGCTGCTGGTCACGTAGGAAGTGTGGGACCCACCGGTCAGTGCACAGGCTCCCACTTCTGGTTCTGCCTTGCGAGAGATCGAAGTACCTCCTTCAGTTTGCAGCTCTACCTGGTGACGTGGAGCTGCCCAATGTGGGTCCGATGCGGTTAGTGACCAGTGTCCAGTCAAAAATGTAATCTTGAGACATGTAAGTTGGAGGGCTTCACACGACATCCAATTGTGGAAAGAATAAGCAGTGGACAATACACTAAATATTAATTTTGCTGGTCTAACGATAATTTATAAGCTTCTATAAAAACCGACCTATTATTTTGGCAACAACAAGTGGTTCAGATTTCAGAAATTCAGAATAAAAATTAAATCACATTCTTAAATATTGGTTCAGAAATAAACTTATTGAAAAACATTTTTTTAAATGCAGTTTTATATTTATCTAACGTGTAGAAATAAAAATTAAAATGTTTCATGAATGCTATTTAACTACAAACACAACCTTTCAGAAATTTTCTAAAAAGTATATATATAAAAATGAATAATGTTTGTCTGCCTGTTTGTTATTTATGCCTGCCTTAACCATTCATCCGGTTGCGATGAAACTTTGGGGGGTTATTGTACAAGTGCCTGGGAAGGTTTGCAACCAAAAATATTTGAAATTGGGGCAATATCAATTAACAAAAATCAATAAAAACCCAATTTGGGATGACTTGAAATTACGGCCACCAGATGGCCATTGCCTAATGCCAATGTGGTGTTTGTTGGCAGCCATCTTGGAAAGATTACAGACAGCTATTAAACAGGTAATTTTCTGTTGTTTTTTAGGGATATTTATGTTTTATTTTAACTCTTTTTTGTTTCTTGGATTTTTTTGTTGCCGTGCATGGATCGCCGTGTGCTGATTGCGGTGCGACATGCACTGATCACACGATCGAACGGCAATCCGTGCACAGTGATCAGTGCACGGCAACAAAAAACAAAAAAAACAACTTATATGCTATGTACATGCGGCACATTCAGTTGAAGGCGCAGCAACGCGCGCAGGGTGCAGCTAGTAAGTTATATATTGATTGTTAACACATATCACGCCATCTGCCGTTCGCTTTATAATTTATTAAGATCCATCACCGATGTGTGGCAACTTTTGATTTACTCAAGTGTGCAAATGATAAAAGGATTAAACAGGGACAACCTGGTAAACCTAGTATCTTTATTTATTTATCTTCATTATGGCGCAAGTAGTGTGGTGGGCGATAATTTTTGAGTTGAGAAGCAAATATTGCTTTTCGTATAACTTTGTTACTTTTATAGTGAATATCCTAAATTTTATAAACTTAAGTTATTTAGTTATCCTTTAGTTTATTGCCAAAGTTTGAGCAAAATAAATACATTGTATCTCGCCTTTATTGATGCTATTATTTTTTTCTCATCCAAAAAGTGAAGGTGGTCGAATACTTTTGGTGTTGGGCTTGTAGGTCAAGCACGTGTTGCAAAAAAAAACATTATCTCTATGGCAATTTCAACTAATAACTGTCATTTCAGCTCAAAAATTGATAAACTAATATTTCACTTTGGTAGTAAATTGTTTTAATAGACGAAAATACGGAAGTTTAGTCATTAATTTCTGCATAAAACTCAGTATTGAAGGTAAAAATCCATTAACTTGTGTGCACAAACTCAAGGAAGCAATTTAAAATAATCATTTGTTTACACTTGGCTCAGTTGCGCCGTGTATGTCACCAGTTAACACCAACTTAGCCAACTTGCAATCAGAAATGAACACCAGTACCGGTAGTAGAGAAAGAAAAATTGCACTTGTCCACCCACACACTCCAGTGCTGTAGCGATAGCAACAAGAAATGCATTCCACGTGTACAGAAAACATCACGGATCGCATCGATGCTGGGCACTTACGCACTGCGCACTTGGCAGCTGGCGATTTGTTTTGAAAAGTACTCCGCGCAACCAGTTGGGTCTAGCGTGCGAGTTGAACGCTTCAAAAATTACACTCTACCAGGCCTCATACTTTGTCGACCAAGCATCTACACACTAGCTTCGGAGTTCGAAAAGCATTGCAATCGACACAAAAAGTGCAAATCGCTCACTTGTCTCGAACAGAAACATTTTTCTTTCAACAAGACGGACGTTTCTCTTCTCGACTTTTCCCAAACAGGCATGACAATCTGTCGCGATCTCGGATTCCTCACAACAGTTGTCACGACTCAAGGTGGGATTTCTCCTCACTAATAACTTTAACTCTAAAATTGGTTCCTGGATTCGTTGGTGAATCGCGAGTGGAATGCCGTGCTAGGTCTTATATCCGTTGGCCAAAAGTTTGTCTAGGGGTTTTAACAAGAGTGTAAGATAAATGATAGATGACTCGAATTGAAAGTATAAATTAATGGATTTAATTTATTTAACCTCTCGGTTCAGTAAGTACAATGAGTTCATGGTGAAATATGCATCATTAGGTAAAGGATGGAATATGATGACATCGTCTATATAAGTTAAATATTTAGTTAATTTTCGCGTAATAATCGGCGGGAGCTCGCCGTCGATATTAATCAGCCGAAATCCGGAGGGGATCGGCACTTGATGGATGAGAAGTTCGGGTTGAGACCGGACGATGAAAGGAAGGAACTTCTCGCGGAGATTCCTCGTGACGTCGGCGTTCGCACGCCGTTAACTCGAAGAGTCGTTTACTTCCCTTAATCGGCACACAGATTTCTCCTCTGCCGGTCGAGACTCGGCAGGCGTCGTCGCTCGTCGTTGATGAGAACAGGTCCCGG
>JAQIXU010002718.1:0-11074 GCA_034701245.1 Strigamia transsilvanica
ATTGCCCGGCCGGCTCTGAATTAGGCCCCGCCTGAGAACGTTCGCACAGGGCCCCGCTTTTTGCCCAGCCGGCCCTGCTCATACAATACCGTATAAGATGGAGTAGAGGGAGTTTGGTACAACTCTGTGGTTATGGTAAGTCAATGAGATCACCTACCTTACTATGATTCGTTATAGACTATAACTTATAGTATATATGGCATATATATTTTTTGGAATATATAACGTTACTTTTTGAATAGTAAAATCAATCGTTTTCAAAGGCAGTAGCAGCAATAGCTGCATTTTCAGTTGCTAGCATGGCCACAATTGACTAAAACAAAAAACGCAATTCTTCCAAGATATGATCCGTAGAACGTGATGTTTCCACAATTACCATTATCTTATCGCATCAAAATAAACCAAGAGTTGTTATTGCATCAAAGTAGAAAATATTCTTTAGTTGAAAATTTCTAGGTAAATATTATGCAGAAAGTTTCCAGCTTTGTTGGCAACAAGCACTTTAAATTAGTAATGATTTATCAATTTACAAAACCGATAACAAGTCGTTTCGAATGAACTACTATGCTAGCTATGGCAGTTTATAAAGTATGTGGGTGTTAGATTATTGCTATGTACATAACTGTGTTTTGAAAGGCTTTATATCGTCTCTATTCCTTTCTCTGCAAATATCATAAAAGCCAATAAATAAACAAATGAAAAGTTAAAGTTAGAAATAACTTGGGATGCAGTTTATAGCAAATATCAAATATTAAATTTTTAATACACAAAAATTGTAAATATTTACCAGAGTCGCTGTTTTGTACAAGCGGAGTAAGCAGAACCTAAAATAAAATTAAAGTGAAACCACAAGAAAGATCACGGCAGAGTCCAATGCAGCCCCCAAAATGCCACCCCAAGTTTATGGGTGCATTCCCAATTCTTCACTTGCAAGGGGCATTTTGGAGGTGGCACTGGACTTTCACGCGATTTTTTTTTTGTTTTAGGTTCTAGGGATGCCAAATGGTGCCATTTTGTCTCATGGAGGCCCTGGATATACTGTCGGTCCTGGAGCTGAATGACTTTACTTAACAGTAACATGGGAATATCACCGTGCATGTTCAGTGCATATTTACGAGCATTGTGTTTTTGACACACCCACTTAAAACAAATGCCACAAGAGTGGGAAAAGAAACATGTGCCATGTTTCATTTCCACATATTTATTTGCATACGCCTATGATCCATACACTCGAGTGAGCAGATGTAACTGCTCTAGTGCTAATGTAAACTTCCTTTAACTATAGCGCAGCTTTATTAAAACTGATGAAATCCAATTCTTTTTAATTTTGCTCAACCACTTCCCACATGCCAACTTTATTGCTTTCGCAGTACTGTAAGTGGGTTTTGTTGATTCCATTTCTTTTACGAAAAATTCCAAAATGACATGAAATGAACAATTTTTATGGTTTAGATTTAACATTTTGTACAATAACATTACAATTTCATAAATATGAAGATTTTGAAATGTTTATGTGATTATGTAGTATTCATCAAAAATATGCAATTTTTTAACAGTACACAAATATGAATTGGAAAAATTAGCTTACATTCAATTTTAGATACTTGTAACGACAAAACAAGTTGTTGTGTGTATAGATTTAACAAGGCACTTGAATTGTAATCTGTCATGCCAGTTTCATTTGTGACTTGTTTAATTGTGAAATGCCAAGGGTTGTCCGTTACCGTTAGGTGCACTTAATAATGCACCTAATAATTGATTTTCTTGATGTCACCATCCATGTGAAGGAAATGAGATGATTGTTAGTTTTCTAACTTTTCTAATTGCTTGAGGACATCTGAAATTAAAAAGGGAAAAAATCAATTTAATTGCTTTCAGCTGGAAAGTTTTAGAATATTAAATGTTTTGGATCAGAGATTGAAATTAGTCTATGAAATGGATGAACCTGGTTTCGATGGGTAAAAATTAAAATATTAATTTTAAAATAATTTCATTAAATACCAAGGGCCCGCTTTTTTGAGGAAATATCATCAAGGTTTTGATACCCGCAAGGTGTACATGCATAATGACAATTTGACAATCTTAAAATCAACCTGTTAAATCAGGTCCCGCATGAGAACGTTCACACAAGGCCCCACTTATTGCCCGGCCGGCCCTGATCCTAGGTAACACTTACCCGGCTTAATTGTGTTCTGTGGTGAGATGTAGACACTGGTTTCGTTGTCAGATCCATCACTGGTTTTGCCATACATCCATTTCTTTCTTCGACAACTAAAAGCTGAGATGAAAGCATTGCGAAACATGCAATGCATGAAGCAATAAGTAATAGGGTTGCAGCAGGCTGAGACGTATGCCAACAACTGGATCAATGCGATCCCAACATATCCCATTGACTGATAAACAGCTTGGGGATAAAATTGGACCAAAGTGTTGATGAGATGAAGAGGTGACCAACAGACAAAGAATTCGAAAACCATCACAAACAGCATTTTTATAACCCGTTGTTTTGCTGCCAAGCTTCTGCCACTACTATTTACCCGAACTATTGATTTGAATTCTTCTTCTGTGAGTGGAATACATCGGTGAGCTCTAGCGAGTAGATTGGAATTGCTTGTGGTAGATGACTGCAATTTCCGAGCATTGGATTTGTAATTTAAGAGAATCTTGTCTTCTGTTGACATTCGACTGAGGTAGCCTACAGAAAAAAAATAAGCAATGAAAGTGTCGATACAACTAGAACAGTAGGCGCATTCATAAAGTCATTTAAACTTGTTTACGTTTTTTAAACCAGTCTAAAGGTAAGATTTTACATGTTAAATTTGACATTTAGACTGGTTTAAAAAATTGAAACAAGTTTTTTTGTCCAAAACATTAAACTACATCTTCCTCCAAACTGGGCCATCCTCTAGACCAGGGGTTTTCAACAGGCGGCCTGATTTCTCGGGTCTCGAGCAATTCGTTATAACGAGGTTCGACTGTACTGAAAACTTGTGAAAATTAATTTTCTATTTTATTAATTTCTGAAGAACTAACTGACGATGTTTTTACTTGTTTTTAATAGACAAATCATAGCTTTACCTTTTATGTGCAAGAAAATATTTGTCCAACAATTCATTTTATGTTTTTAAAAAACTTTTTAAACTGCAATTGAAAAATGTATCTGGCATCAAGGAATTTAAATTTCCTGAATAAATAAACATTTCTCTTTTCTACTTGAGGGTATTATAAAATTGCTGTATTTAACTTTACCTACCGATCACTAGGATACATAGATTCTCATAAAAAGGTAAATACCCAGTCGATATACAAGAAGCTGACAACTTCTTTGAATCAAAACCTCTTTACGCCCAGGGCAGGTTCAAGATATGATGGAGCTGTGTAAAATTTCATAAGGTGCATTATTGTGCCCAAATTTCACTGACTACACAAAAGAATAAAAGACGGGGCGCACAAAAAAGTCGCAAAGGGCGCTGATAGACCTCTGCCCATATCTCTGCAACGGTGCCAGACAAGCAAATTCCGACACCGGCAATCGATTTTTCCTAATCTAACCTAACGTATTACAGTACTGCTTTGATTTGCTTATCAGAAGCAGTGAACATATGTTTATGAGCTTGTTGCTTTAAGCGCGATCACCATCGATCATTTTAATCCACTTGCAATATCCTCTTGCCAAAATCAAACTGAAAAATCGCACACATAAACTGCAGATGTGGTATCCATTCTATTTACAGAAACCTAAAAACAGCAAAAATCAAAACTTTGAATGTATACAGTGTGTGATATTCCTGGAAAAGAGTGTGGGCATCTATTTCTTTTTTTTTTTCTAAAAAGAAAAAAGGAACATGGTAGGAACTTAAGTGACCCAGCATTGTGAAAATATCAAAGGAAAGAGCAATGTGAAAGTATCAAAGGAAAGAACAATGTAAAAAGATCAAAGGAAAGAGCAATCTGAAAGTTAAAGTATACTGCAATGTAGCCTTAGTGACAACTTGTGGTGACCCCAATGGGACATTCCCATCTGGGTTTCCTAAATTAATTGGTACTTCTCCGCTGCACCCTTGTTGGGCTAAAAAAGAAGGAAAAGCAGTGCAAATTTAATCCTCAGTTGTCTTTAAGGCGATAAATAAAACTGTTTGGATGAATTTTTCATTATTTCCTTTATGTTTATGGAAAGTTTAGTTAATTTTACTCTCAAATCACTTGACCCTGAAAGTTTGCTCCTGTATCTGTTTTTCTTGATTATTGCTGCAGCGCCCCTGGCATATGCTCGCGGCACCCCAGAGTGCCCTGGCACCTAGTTTGAGAACCTAGGGGATAGAGGACTGTCGAAGTGTTCGACTAGCGGGTCCTAAAAGACGTCACCGCTTCGCGGTTCGGTCTTGATAGAGAATGGAAACTAATGGCTAGAGAGGAGGTCTGTTGCCGGACACTCTAGAGCCAAAAAGAGTGTCGAAATTGAGTTGGGTTAATAGTTTTATAGTAGAGAATCACATGGTCAATTGGACCAAACTATAGTGAATAATTAATATGTGGAAGGGGAAGGGAGGCGAGAAAGTAAGTATTGGTTATAAAGAGTGCATCTCCGTCCTATAAATAGTAGACCGGTCCACAATCAGATAAATAGATCAAAGTAGATAGATAAATCAGATTATTTAGAGAAATTTGTTATTTAAACAACTGGAAAAAAGTATAATATTTGGGGGGGGGGGGATGTAAGATGCGCACAAATAAGCGCATTTGGGAAAATCTGGAAATTTGGAGGGCCACCACCATACTCAAAACAACTTTTATTTTCATTATTTTATATTTGCATATCTGATGGGGGGAAAAGTGCAAACATCTTTTATGAAAATTTCGATTGTTATTTTTAATCGAAAAACTAAATTTGAATTAAAAACAAACAGTTCTAAAATAACAACCACCAGATTGCATTGATGTAAACTGTATAAATTCAATGTATTAACTGTGTTCGTAGAACTAATCGAAACAAAACAAGCACATGCAATTGGTAAAGACTACACTCCCTCGAGAAATGACTCGATAATTTACCACTACATGATGAATTACTGTAGTTTAGAAATATTGAAATTGTAAATAATAGCTATTTCAATTGTAATTTGATGCAATTTGTAATCTGGTTTGCATCAACCAAATTGTACATCAAAATGCTATCTAAAACTTAATCAACCAACCAGGTCAAAATGATACGCTATGCAAATTCGATTTTTTTTTCTTCTCTTTTTGGAGGTTTGAAAACGAATTTTGCTACCACAAAACATAATTGGAAACACAAATACAAGACACTTGCAACTAGGGAATATTCTAAAAATATCCTAAAGTAAAACAATTTGTAAGACGAGAAATATGTTTTTGTTTTTGACACAGATATCTGTAATTAAGATGGTGTTGAATAGTTTTGGGCGAATACATGGCCGCCATGAAAATTGGTGTTTTAAAAATGACACCGACTTTAGCGCCACATACGGACGAAAATTGGTACTGTTGGGGACATTAAATACACAGTTTTAGTGTTGATGTTGATTCTAGCTAATCGATACTACGAGTAAGTTTACATCGGTTTCGATGCATGATTGCAGGTGATTTGGGGCGAAAGTAACACGAATTGTGTGGAATTTAGATTTACCTAGTTTCTGATTTTGCCTTTCAAGTTGTATTCCTTCCCGTAGTCTGATTGACACAAAAGTATAAGTTGTTGTCATGACAACGAGTGGGATAAGTAAGAGGTAAACATCAAGGAAGATGGTAAATATCTTTTCACTGTGGTCAGATGGCCATGCTTCACGGCATTTAAATTTTCCTACATAAATAAACATTAATTAATGCTTTATTACATGCTTTTAATCCAAGTGTGATTTCGAAGAATTACCAGTTTTCCTGAAAAGTGAAAATTCGAATTTTGCTTGTCTGGAAAACCGTGTGTTTACATGGTGATAGTTTTCTGGTAGACATGACGTCATTTTTGACAAAGTGATTAATTACTCATAATGCAGTTTGCTTATCAGGAACAACCAAATGGCTGGTGGTTTATTTCAAGCGCTAAACAAACCAAAATCTATCTCGTGTAACTGGAATTTAGTTTTTCAAATAAACACGTCTTTTCTGGAGAATTGGTTTGTTTACATGATCGGTTTTCCGGAAAAGCAAAACTCGGATTTTTCACTTAACGCATTTCTTCGAATAAAAGTCGCGGCTTTTATTTGTAAATGTCATTTTCTGCCACGACCTATAATCGAGGGCGAATTTAATAAAAAATTGAAACTGCCAGCACAGATCCACAGCACCAGTGCGCCAATTTTAAACAATGTGTAGACAAAATTTTGTGTATGTACTGTTCAAAATTGCCCGGTAGCGTGTATTGGTGCTGTTATAACAACAAAGGATTTGGTGGGAATGGTGCGAGTCGTTTTTATTTTTCTGCAAATGTTAGCTGTGGCTTGTAATGGAGGGCGACTTCTAATCGAAGAAATACGGTATCTGGAAAGCTCGGTACTTGTCAACTTGGTAAATGAAAGACTCTTCTGATTTTGTGGTTGTGAGGTTTAGGTTTGGCGGTTTGCCTAATAAAAATGAGCGATTACCTTTTTCTAGAAGTGGAATTAACGAACTCCAAACGACAATGGGTGTCATAGATGCTATCGAGGCGACCCATATGACTGCAATCATCTTGTATGCGTGAGATAAGGTTTGCCACTTTCTCGATCGAAGGGGCTGACAAATGGCAAAGAAACGCTCTACGCTAATAGCCACTAAAGTCCACGCACTTACCGATACCGATGTAGCTATAAAAAAAAAAAAAAAACAGTTTAAAAATTAAATTAATTTTTCATTTTTTTTATTTTTCATTTTTTTTTTTTTTACCTAAAACCGAAAATTCAGTATTTGATTTTCGATAAAAATTATTTTCAGACAAAAACTAACTGAAGAATGATTTCAAACTAAAATTCAATCTGTGTTAAAAGAGAGTGCCGAAACGAGTGGAGCCGTTTGAGCATGCGTATCTAGTTCATCATTATAAGTGATTTTCATTGTAAAGATATATTTATTGTACATTTACTGCCTTTGTGCCTCTATCATAGATTATAGAATGCACCCTTTGTTTATGCTCTAAAAATGCCCTGAGATAAAACGTAACAATTTACGATTAAAAGCATAGATGCGATAAATCAAGGTGTAGAAAAAGAAAGCGAAAGTAAATGAAATCCTGAACAACAAACTGCTTTCAGCTTGTTGATCGGCAGTCAATTTACTTGAAAGCAAAGTGAAAAGTGATGAAACCAAAGCGGATTTTGTTTTGCTAAATAATGTATCCAGGTGACGAATCATGAATTTATTTTCGGGTAGTAAAGATCGTTTTATATTTAAAAAATAATAATAATAATAATAATAATAATAATAATAATAATAAAATAACACGTGGCCTTTGCTCGCGTGGGTGGTGCTTCGCTGCATCATTTCGGGGCAATGCAGTGAAGCGAATCACTCGAAATTATCAAAATCGTTTCGTATAGATTTTTGGCGCTTAGCCAATTCAAAAAGTTATCGCGAATCTCTTACCTTGCAAGTACGGGACAATTTTACACATAACTTCACCGAAAATGAACTGACGTAGCAACGAACCAACCAGGGTGAATGGCATGCAAAAAATGCCGAGCAGGAGGTCGCTCACAGCCAGATTCAGCAAATACGCGTTGGTTACCGTGCGCATTCGTCGATTTTGTACCAAAGTCACGATCACTAAAACATTACCCAACATGGACAGGACAAAAATGATTGAGTAGAGTGGAATCAATAATTTGCCACCTAAATTCATTGCCCGTGAATGTGATGTCGAATTATGGTTAGACAGATTTGTGTAATCAAAAGTTGATTGCAACACGAGCAAAGTGCCATTGCTGTTCATCTTCTGGCACGCAACTAAATTTAGTTTACAAAGTAAAATCTATGAATTTGGATCGTTGAGTTAGTTCAGAGAGGGCGCTGCGTGTCGGATATGACCCATTGGAAGGGTATTTACTTCAGTTTTATTTTTTATTTTTTAAACATGAAGTATGAATTGTTTATGTGTTCCCAGTTTGGTATTTTGTTCTCGTGGTGAGGGAGAACGGGGCAATCAATAACATGCGACGTCTGTTTGTTTGGATTTGTTTTTTTGGGTTTTTTTTTTATCGTGCAAGTTATCTTAATGTTATTTAAATGGCGCTGTTTATGGACAGGAACGAGTTCTTTTTACTTTGTTTTTTTTTCTTGCTAATTTTTACATCTTAATGTTAAATCATTACAAGGGAAGTATTGTTGAAATAAAATATTTTCACAAAAAAATAATTTTTTAATTTAAAATTTCTGTGTTAAGATTAAATATTGATTGGCATTCAACTAGTAAGGTAGGCGCAGGCTTAGCTAGCAAACAACTGTTTTCAATTAATTTTTGAAAGCAATATGAAGTAAATAGTGGAGAGAAAAAAATTTTATAATATTGAAAAATGAGAAAAAGAGAGTGCAACAACAAAATATAAAATAAAAATTGTATAACATTGTCCCTGATTAATATAATGAATGCACTTGTAGTATTCAAATCAATTATCCTTTGGGTTTTGTGCACAAACCTTTCATAAAATGTGATTTCTGGGATTCATCAGTTTTTATTAGGTTGCCTCGATGAATAAATGTTATTATTATTGAATCCAAAATAGGAAGAATACCTCGTTTTTATGATTCCCCTTCAATAAATGAATTTTTTTATACATACTACGTGATTATTTCATTTTAAAATAAGTAAATGTGGTTTTCATGTTTTTTTTTTTTTTCATTTGTATTGAATTCCATGAATTGTGAAATTGTTTACTTGACAAAATATGGGACTTATACTGACGAAAAAAATTGTTCTGTTATTAGTTGCTAACGATAGAAGTCACTAATCAGAATGTCTTGTTGTTTCATGTTTCCTAGCAACCATCACATATTATGGGAGTATTTTGTTACCTTATATCGACATGTGCAGTGCAGCGAAGTACACCACGTGAAACTGGCGAATTGCTCAATTGTCTTCGTATTGTGTTTCATTTGGGGATTTAAATGAGAAATCAGACTCAATGGAAGCAACTGTATTGAAATTCATTCAGGAATCAGATTTTTATCCCTTTTTTGTCGACAATGTTCAGGTAAAAAATAAATTACATATTTAGCATCTGTTTTGATTACACAAGCAGAACTGTAATTTTGGAGATTTACATTTTAAAGAATTTTTTTTATATATGTGACGGGAGAGATCCGTCAATGTGTGCTTTCGCCACCCGATGGCGCTACAACCAATATACAGCTGCCGCGTCATATTTGTTGATTCCTAGGACCATGGTCCTTATTGGAGGGCCTTTGGCCCCCTGTGAATCTTAGAGGGTAAAAAGGATATGTTCTAACTAAAACATCGCTTTGTTGTGCTTACCTTGAACTTATGAATGTTACACTACGTGTTTGATTATGATCTAAAATCAGTAACTTTACCCATATTGAATTGACGATTCTGTGTGTAGTAGGATAAATTGTCTCCTCTCTTATACCGTCATAAAATGGTATAATGAGAGTCATCAAACTCATCATCTATTCAGGATCTAACCTTCACCATATCTGTGAGATACAATTTGACAGAACCGTAAATGGGAAGGTTAAAGCCATCAAATATGGCCCCTCACAGTGGAAACTTTTAGCTACTGCTAAGTGCCCCACGATTTAAACCAACCAGATTAGTCTAACAGTGCACCATCACTGTTGTGATGGTGCAACTCAAGTCAACCCATTACCCTGATACAGTTACCTGTAGGACCAAAACAACAGGATTCGTAAATATGAAGATTTCCTTTGCTGTATTGTTAGAAACATTTAAAGAGATCTCTATAGCGCAAGGCCACTTGGACAATTGTTGGTCTTGTTTACAGTCATTCTTTTGGCCATTTTGTAGGCCTAGTTTTTGTGTAACTTTACTAAGTTCCTATTACCTGGCATGACTGCGCTTTGGTTGCGTCAGTCTAATAAATTATGTACGTCTTGAGAAACTGTTGTGTTCTAGTCTACATAATACATCCCCAATTGGACATCGTCACATATATAAAATATTTAATTTAATTATGTGACAATTTTGGTATTTATTGTACACTGGTATTCCAGGCTCGACTGAATGCAATTAATTTCACTTCCACAAACAAATTGGAAACTTCACTTCAGGATGTGCTTAATGATGCAGGTAAATTTAATTGGATCAATGTAAATGATATGCGAAAAATTAATAGCTTAATCGAATAAGGAAGAAATTACATAATTGTTTTATATTATAATAATTTATATTTACCAATTAAGGTTTTAGCTATTTTAATTTAGCTGAATTTCTGGACATAAAATGACAGTGGAGAGGAGATTTTGCACAAATCATGCTTTCTATTTATTTCAGACATAAAAAGGCAACTACTGAATATCATCTCTCAATATATAAACAAAAATCAACACATTACAACTCCATTGAAACCTCTTGCTGATCACAAAGAACCATTGGATTACATTAGGAAAACTCAAGTAAGATTATCACTAGTTGCATTTTGGCATCAATTTCATGTTTTGTATGTCTGGATGTTTAGTTTTATTGGGAGAAAAGGATCTGCAAATCGATCAACAGCATTTGCAAAGAACTGGGAATTGTATTGGCTAAAAAGGTAAAATGATTAAGCTGATAAGGCTGATAAGATGATTAGAGATTATAGTGGTGCTTTGTTAGGTTGTTGTAGAATAAACGTAATTGTTTTCCAGAGGCCTGTATCTGAGCAGAAAGAAATGGAAGCAAAGTGGAATGAATTAAGCAATCAAGAACCAGGTATTTGAATTACATATGGTTTTTATGTAAATTACATGCCAAAACACATCTGAAAAGTTGTTATTTTGACTGTTTTCTTTCATTTCCATGTAAATTACTTTAAATGAATGTTTTAGTCTGTGAAATCTCGTAATTCGAATTTAAAGTTTGGCTAACTAAAAAACTGTTTGAATTATATTTCTACTTAATTTAGAA
>JAQIXU010002719.1:0-11071 GCA_034701245.1 Strigamia transsilvanica
GTTATGATATGTTTTGTTACATGTATGATGCTATTGTTTCCACGATGTATAATGCTATTGTTTTAGCAAATAAAGTTTACTCCATGACTAGACGTCTAACCAAATCCACTGTAAAATCCTTTCTCCTACATTAAAACTATCGCGAGCAGCGATAATATTCTTAGTCTGCGGTAAATTATAGTTCTATTGCATATATATTATTTGGTATTGATTCTAAGGTATTGTTTTAGTCTTAATAAGTTATTTATAAGCGTTTAGTATGTATACATAATAAAATAGAAATAAACTAAATAGCCATTGACTGGCATGAATCAGCAGCCAAAACCAATGATTATCCATTGACATTTGAAACCAGCCCTGGTGGTGGTCGACTTTAAATCACCTCAACTGGTTGAAAGTGTGTGTTGTCCGACAGCATGTAGTGGCTTATATTAATCGTTGATTTTTCAGTTTGACAATAGATATCAATTTAACACGTTATTACTCTACGTAATGCCATGCAGTCCGAATGGCACAGCCGGTGATTGGACTAAAGATGTTTGGTTTTCGCCCACTGATACCACCTCCAGCAGGCGTACCTACAAATTCCCTTTATCAGAGAGGTCGTCAATTATAGCGGCAGAAAAACCGCCAAAAGGATTGATGGCAGGGATTTACACCACTGAAAGTAAAATACCCCAGGTGGGGGGTGCTGCCAGTGAGCATAAAGAGGAAGTGACGATGCCCTTACGCCTGTTGCTAGAGCGTTTTTGACGTGGATTTGGGCACCTATGTAGCAGAGCCCATTGAGCTCATTTTGAGGGCCGATGCGGTTCTAAAATTTTATCCTCCAGCTTTTTGAACATGGATCATTAGGACAACAACCACACAGGCAATGTAATTATACTATAATTAGGTCCTTATAGTTTTTATTTTTTAGGTCTACAACATATTCCAAAAAGTTCATGTGGGCGGAGAAGTCAATAACTTCCAAAATCAAGACAACATGGCAGACCCCCCAGCCAGACGCTACAGAAGGCGGGCCTTGCTTGGTTTGGAAAATGGACCACCAAGAGAACAATCCCACAGGACCCGTAATTATAGTCCAGTCCTTACAATTAGCTATCTTGCCACCTACGCCGCCTGCATTATGTCCTCTAATTTTAGGATTTTTTATTTTGTTTTTTTTTGTTTTTTTTTTATTTTGAGTGTTTGGTTTATATACTCCGACCCCACAGACAGAAGACTTTTTTTGAATAATTTTGCTTTGGCTACCAGTTGGAGTTCTCGCTCGCAACTGTCCAGAGCGTCTTTGATCCAATGGAATTTTCGGACCTCGTATGGAAAATGAAGGAGGAGGAGCCTCAAACCGACTATCAACACCAAACCATGTTCATATATATTGCATCAATGGCATTTACACTTGCCTGAGATGTAGATGCTATTTGTATGGTCGCCACTTTACTGTCATCATAGACCACAAGCCATTGAGGTGGCTGCTAAATGTTAAAGACCCTCATTCTAGACTAGCACTAAACATGAATGCAAGCTCTATTCCACTGCCCATTTGATTAATGTCCAAGTGTTTAAATATAGTGCCATTTTCATCCATTGTGTGTTATTATTTTATTTTTTTCTGCATAATTGCTGGTTAATTAATTCATTTATTTATAATTGTAAATGAATAAAAAATGTTTTCTCTTGAGGTATAATCTTTTGAATTCATGCTGTTACTATTGTTGCTAATAATCGATTGTACAATCGTGGTGCATAAGAATACACTTGTAAATGGTAAGTAAATATCTACAGTAATAAGTAAAAAGGAGGCATATATCCCTTGCAAGGCCGGATTTACGTATAAGCAAAATAAGCAGCTGCTTAGGGGCTGTTTATGGTTGCTTTGGTAACCTACTCGAAATAAATCACTATTATGTCGTCTGCTATTGCTTTCCAAAAGAACGTACAAATATGAGCATAGAAGTATCAAATAGTGAAGCTGCAGTTTACTACATACATGAACAGGGTGGTCACTATTGGACGAAAATCAGCAGCAGCAGGGAAAACAATTGACGAAACCGAGATAGTCGACCATTTAGTTCGAGGATTGACAAATACCTATTGGACAAGATTCTTGCATATTATTATTTGCATTATCGAAATTCTGGTTAACATTTACGTTGCGTATATTGTATATTTAGTAGTTAGTGGCTACGTTTATGTCCATTTTTAAGCCAGCCACATTGGTGTAAAGAATGACGATTGACCATTCAATGACTTCATCTGAAACGTATTGAACATGAACGTAGCCACGAAAAAAAAAGTTGTACCACAGTCGGAAATTTGTTCTCTAAAATTAAATTCAAAATAGTAAAATATAATAAATAAAATAAAGAAAATAACCTAACGTGTAATTATTTTTGAATTATTTAGGGTTTTTTGAATTCTTTTATTTTTTTTTATCTTTATTTTACATTATTTGGGGTTTTATGTATTTATTGGAAGTTATGTTGATTTTTATCTATTTATTTTGAATTATTTTGGGTTTTTTTGTAATTATTTTGAATTATTTAGGGTTTTTTGAATTCTTTCATTTTTTTTTTATCTTTATTTTACATTATTTGGGGTTGACAAAGCAATACCGACATATTGCACAGTCTTATAGAGCCAACAGAGATATGAAGCTGCTGGAACCGAGACGGACATTGCGATTAGAAACTGAGTGGGCCGAAGATGAGAAGAGTTTAGCAGAGAAGGTGCATACAGAGCAAATGAAAGGGGAGGCAAGCAAAGTACGGCTATAAGGTGCTATGAATGTGGAAAGACTGGACATATGGCACGAGAATGTTCGCAAGAAGAGACATTTTGCAGGTGATTGTCGTTTGAAGTCAGCGGGACGTGGGGCACAACGGGGACGAGGAAATGTGACCGCGAACTGTGCCAAGGAACCCAAAGACAAGACACCAAAAACCATTCGGATCACGCGTTCAGTGTGAACGGCTATGATCAGGAATCGGTTAATGAAGAGTGGATATTGGTTTCCAGCGCCACGTCACACATGGAGTCACAATGGAGTCTGAAGGTCAAGGAATCGTGGAGCTGATTAGCGAGCGGTGTACTGTACAAATTGCAATGCATGATGTCACCTATGCACCTAAACTGCGTGGCATGAATTGACCAAGAGACAAAAAGAAGCTACCAAAATGGATAAGACGTATATCTTGGATGTACAGACGGTGTCCGTTTGGCAGAGCAAGTAGATCAAAAGGGCGGGCGCGTGTGAAAGTGTGCCAGTGTGCCAGATGCAGAAAAGACAAAGGAAATGGCATAACCGATTAGGACATATGAGTGAACACAAGATGAATTTGTTGCAGGTAGAGAAGTTGATGCTGGGAGCAGTTTATGACAAAGGGGCCATGCCTACATGTCGATTGTCGAGCATGCATTTAGGGAAAACAACCAAGGAAGGCATTTAAACGAATTAAAGAAACGGGGGAAGTTGGTGGCAAAATTTGGCAAGGAGTGCCGCTGCGGGAGATTCAGATTCACAGGATGTGGATCCGCGGGACTATCAGCAAGTTGTCAATATGCAAGCAAACCGAAAATGATGCACATGAATGCACTGAAACGAGTAATTCAATATGTGAGCGGAACTTTACACTGATGCAAGCTGGAGCGTGGGTTTCGGACGCAAAATCCTACAGCGGTTTCGTGATACTCTTACTCATGGGAAACTCGAAAGCAGAAATTAGTGGCGCTTTCGTCATGCGAGGCGGAAAGAATGGAAATGGGCAAGAAACATGATTACGGAATTACGGAATTGGAAGTGGAAAAAACGCAGATAGGGATCGAATCAAGATCTCAGAAGAGGTGAATCAACTTGTTTGAGCGCGAGAAAATGCTTGCCGAAGATGGATTTGACTTGTGTGGTCTTTGTGGGCACGAATGGGGCAACTTGTGGTGTAAATGTTCGTCACTGTTGAAGCATTTAGCAAATCTCGAATAAAGGCCACAGAAATCAAAATACATGCACAATAGTCCTAACTACAGAGAAAAACAAAATGGCGCTCAAAGAAGAAACACTGATCCAATTTCAAACATCATCATTCACTCACAGGATGGAATGTTGGAACTCAAGGATAGAAATCAAATCAAATCACATGTGAAAAGCCATTTTGTTAGGCCTAACGAACCACCGAGAAGAGAATAGAACAGAACAGCACTAGCTCAAATATGGACGACCAAATTGAAATGAAAAATGTAGAATAAGAATAACCAGCCCGCGAGCGAGCGAGCGAGCGAGCGAGCAAACAAACAAAAAAGTATTACGTCATTGTCATTTCCATTTCAGTTCGGACAAAGCGACGTCTGGTGGGCAAAGGTTGAAATTGTTGTATTATTTAAAATTTCTTAACTTTATGTCCAAAATAAAAATCATATTATATCTAAATTTACTTTTTTTTCAAACATCACTTCTTGATTTCTCAAGAATTCCTTCTTTCTTATTTCCTGAAAATGAGAGTAACGTTTTTAATTTCCTTCTTGTATTCATAAACCAAATTTTATACTTATCTAAATTCCTGGTGTCAAAACCTGTACGATGAATCTTATCCTCGAGGTTGATTCTCATTTTCCCATCGCAAGGACATAATTTAAATCTCCACAAAATCTCCACGTACGTGAAATTCGATCACGATTACCTTGATTTTCCGTTCTAATTTGTCTGCTG
This sequence comes from Strigamia transsilvanica, assembly GCA_034701245.1. Classification (NCBI taxonomy): domain Eukaryota; kingdom Metazoa; phylum Arthropoda; class Chilopoda; order Geophilomorpha; family Linotaeniidae; genus Strigamia; species Strigamia transsilvanica. Next base: position 4,706 of record JAQIXU010002719.1, read on the forward strand.
CGTTGACTGCCATCTTGAAGCGTGACGTCGCCTGTGGTCGAATTTATGAACAATTTCTGTAAACCTTTATTATTTATTGGTTACTACAATCTATTATTAACTTTGTATTTATCGTTTGTATTAATCTTCATTTACTTTGATTTCTGCGGACGATTTAGATGTGAAATCAGTTTTAAATTTAATCGGACGGCGTGTTTCTAGAAACTCTCACCAGACGAAAATGGCGGCGCATAAATAAATTCCATGTCATTATCATCAGTCATCACTATCATTTGTTTCTTGAATGACAATAAATAAAAATACGTTTTGTGCAGGTGTATTTGCAACGAACAAATTGAGTGGTTAACATTTCAAACAAACCAGCAGTCGTACGAAAATATAAGCAAATGTTTACAACAACAAATGCAATAATTTCAAATCACAATTCTCATCCCATCGTTTTCTCCTTAATCTCGTTCACCCGGTTTCGCGAGCGCCAAATTTTCAACGTGTGGTCGTCGCTTGCAGTCACGAGCATCTCGGAATCGACCGGATGAAACACTACCGAATGATCCACATCGTTGTTCTTGTAACGAGACAAACAAATCCCGTAGTGTCGGTCCCAAAGGTAGCCACACACAATTTGGATTTAATAAATGATTTAATCAAGATTTAGTGGATTTACCTGGCGACAAAGTCGTTAGAAACGTCCAAGAAGATAAAGAAACATTCGTCGTTGGACGTTTACGCTTTGTGGGAACGTAACATGACGCCGACTTCTTGGAGCGTCGATAGATCGATGACGTGGATGTCGATTTCTTGGGCTATTGGAGGCGGGTGCATGGAATCTGAGATTTGGCAGTCTTTCGGTCACGGTCTGTTGTTCAGAAAAGAGGGAGAGATTCAGGCTGTTTTCGCAGAACTTTTTTTTATAAGTTTTGAATTTTGGGCAGGAATTTACAAGTTTTTTTTTTTATATAAGCTTAACTTCGTCCTAACCGCGACCGGCCGAACCGCGACGGTCAGATTCGCGCGTTCATCTTGTATAAAATTGCGCCGACCGGCCAAAGCGCGACACCGTGACCTAATTTGGCATGAAATGGTAAAACTATAACGTAATCGGGCATAAAAAGGTCAAAAAATGACGTAATCAAGTATAATAAGCTCAAACCATGACGAAATTAGGCGTAATAAAGTGTTTTAAAAGGTTGTTGGAGATTCTTATGCAGAATAGTAGCGAGCAAGATGGGATTGGGGAATTGAGCATCTCCATCTTGAATAACATGGCTTTGGATGAAAAGTTCGTATTTGTTTACTAAAAACTCATTTTGAGCATTTTGATAATTTTAAATGGATTTTAATGCATGAAATCCTTTTTTTGGCCCTTAACTTGCCATTTTGCGCCCAAAAACTAAAAATGAAGCCCCAAAAATGGAATTTTAACAAAATTAATTTCCATCTTTTCTTTCAGCTTCCGACTGAAATTAGATTCATCATTCGACACACTCCTAACACCGAAATTTCGCAACTTGTTGTCCGAAAAACCCATCAACGCAACCCTCATCACATATTTTGGAAATTTGGCGTTATCCGACACCCACCGCGCCACGTTGGCCAAACAGGAAGCATTTTCGGCGAGCTGCGTCACCTATTTGGTACTACGCGTGGACATTACGAAACCTAGACAACTCAACTTGGCGATATTTTTTCTAGGAAACATTTAATAAGAGTGAGGAACTTGGGCGCCCGCCAGTTGTCGACGCGTTGTTGGGACTGATGGCGAATTTGGCCAGGGACCGACTCCCGTATTGCATTAGCCCGCAAATCAAAGGTTTAATTCAACAGCTTGTTTTGCTGATTAATTCGAAACATACGCAAACTGCGCGCGTTTATCTCGTTTTGAGTCGTGTTGTCAACTCGTTCGATGGATGCGTTAAAATTCTTCTCAATTTCAATTTTTTACAACATTTGATGCAATATTGGAATTAAATTTTGAATTTTGATATATTTCCCTCAATTTGTTGAAAACAATTTTCCAAAATTTGACCAACACACAAAGACACTCAGAATGGCCAGACGCTATCTTGATCCAGGTGATTGCAATGATGCCGGCTGCATGACTTGTACAGAAAATGACACAAGAAACTGGTCGCCACGTGTCGCTACGGATCCACGACAAAGCGCAAACACAAATGGCATTCACGCGCTACCGTAGTTTCACAGATTAGAGGAGCGAGAATATGAATTTCGCTCGCTTTTGGGATTTGCCAATAATTTCAATCGAGTTTCTCAGAATGACTTGAACGCATAACAATATCGGTTATTGCAAAAACTATAGTATAAACGAATAGTTTACACCACGTCTCCAACCAGCCAGTCGTCCAGTACAATTGCAGTCATAAAAATCGTTGCTGCTGAAGTTGTAAATGAGTAGTTCCAACTGCAGCCACTAGATGGATTGGACAAGTTGACTTTTTGTAGGGATTACACTGACTGCAACGGATCAGATATCAAATAGTGCTCACTAACGACACAATCAACCACCCACCCTACATAATGGACTTGTCCATTCATTCTTTTGGCAAAAATTGGAATTACTCATTCCAATTTTAACAGCAACCAGAATGCGACAATTTTTATGATTGCAATTGTACATAAAAAGAGCACTCTTTAGTAACCGGTCCGATCATGGGTTCTCACAGGGCATTAATCTGGCACTGATTGAAAGTTGCCATAACAGAGTTAGATGGTACGCTAACAGTCTACGACAACTTCCTTGCCAACCTAAATCAAACACTGCAGGAAGAGATTCAATACTTCCTCCAGCACGCTGTTAAAGCAAGACCATCCATTCCCCTTTAATCAAACAACAATTTCTCTTATCATTGATTAAACTACCAAATAGTAAAAATAAATTCCTTTCAACTTTTTACAGCGTCCAGCGGGACAACTTCCTGCAATTGCACTGTCTGGGGAAATCACAGAAAAGGCAGTTGAAATTGCTGCAAGTTGTCATAAAACTCTAAGCACATTAACCTTCACATAGCCATGGCTGGTTACCACACATCGCTACCGCCTTCGAGTTCGCAAATTTGACTTTTCTTGAATACAACACCATGAGATTATATTCGAAAGAAGACAGTAGCCATGGTTGGTTATTTCTATTTTCGATGATTCTCTACAACTTTATAACATAATGTGGATAAGTCATGCATGGTACCCTGTTGATACCGGCATCGACAGTATGGCACCATGCATCACCTTTACAGCAATTAACCAAAAGTACGGTAGCCCATGGGTGCCAGTCATTATAATAATAACAAACTTAGAACAAATGAAAATATACAGAAAAACATAAGTAACAAGAACTTTGAATGCGCAATACATATTACTGCACCTAGATGCAAGCAAAGTGTTGCAGCCTATGTAGAATTTGTACATAGGTCTACAAACCCCCCCTTTGCTTACACATAGGGAGAAAAGTTAAAAATGCACACTATTCCAATAAACTGTTTCCCCGAAAAACACGTGATATGAGGGATTTTAGGCGCTCTGAGTTTAGCCACTTCGTAAAGATATCGGCGACGTTGAGGTCTCCGGGCACCTTTCGGAGTATGAACCTTTCCTCATTAAACCACTCACGGAGCCAGTGATACTTAACACGAATGTGCTTGGTCCGCGAGTTTTCAATGTCGTTCGATGTAAATTGAATAGAGGCAAGCGCATCGGAATATATAATTGGCGTTGATGCTCTATTGGCCTCGGGAAAGTTCAGAAATATACTGACCACGACCCACGCTCCCTCCCATTGTGTTTTCCCGCGCTACTCGCACTGGTGCGTGCCCTCAGGCAAGTGCAGCACTCAGGCCGCCTCATCATTGGCTGGCCTGAGACATGTGATGCTGTCAACTTCAAAGGGAATGACCTGCCAAGGAGACAGAACAAAACCGAACACAGAACACATCACACACAAGCAGTACAACTCCTCAAAGTGAGGCCTTCAGCAACAAACACAAATGCAAGGATTGACAGAGGAAATCGCAAAATGCTTCGTGATCCCCGAAAGGTACTCTCCCAGTATTTCACACTGGTAAAAAGTGATATTCGGTGGCATTATTTGTGGGAAACACTCCGAACAAATACGCCGCCAACCCCCCCCTCCCCCCGCTGCGACAGCCACACACGTGGATTCTCAACAGCGGACACAGCCGGCTCGATCGCACACTCTGGCAGGGACACCTGGCCTAAATGTGATCAAGCCGCTAAGAAAACCCCTAGACAACCAACGAGGCCACGATTTAAGACTCCGTAACTGGAGCATTCAATCGCATCCGACGAAAGGACTCGACGGGACAACCACGAGTAAGATGACGCCATTAAGACCACGCGCATAGGCGAACTGCGTACGTGGTAGGAAGACGCCATCTTGGACGAAGAACAGAAGACATCTTGTTGGGTTTTTCTCCGAGTTATATTAGTTTACGAGTTCAATCAGATTATTAGATATATTCGGTATGCATTGCTGCCATATTATTGTATTGCTAATCGCATTGATTATTATTTATTGGTCTTTCCTTTTTGTTCATTGGCACAATGATATTACCGGACTTAATTTGTTATTTTGTTTTAATTAGTTGGCGCTTTCCAGCTACTGTAGTTTTGCATTCTTCGTATCACTTGTTTTCTCTAATTCCTCATGATATGTTCTTTTTCCTGTGGCAAGCTGCTCATAAGGAATAAATGAAGTTTTTTTCATCAGTTCCTGCCTCAACTCTCTGGTAAACAACAGTCTTAAGTATAAACATTATAAACTGGCTATTTCATTTGGTATTCAATGCTTTACGGTAAGTGACTCGATTCATTCAATGAAGATATAACCACGGAGTTGCAACTCAACTCCCCTTCACTCGATTTAATACATACAGTAATAAGAGAGAGGAAGGGACGCGACAAGGTACAGGTACAGGTATCTGTCGCAGTATGCGATTAATTGGTTCTCACAGTTATTGAGATCCAGCTAAATTTAGAAAGTAAATATTTTTTTCAAAACACATGTTTTCTGCCCATTTTGCTGCCAAATGGGAACCAGCAACAGAAAAGATTGATTTTCGGCTCTAAAACTTTTCAGTCGAGTTTACCGGCAGTCTGGTCAAACTTGTGCTACAGCGAAAATGTGTTAAGCAAGATCACGTTGTGACGGTTTGGACCGTAACGTGGTTGAAGCAACTGCCACCAGAGTACTCGATCGAGTACTAAGGCGCCAGATTTGAACCACAAATGTATAAATATAAGATCTTGAGTTATTAAACGATTGTCTAGCAACACTTTGAGTACGAGTAATTTATTCCTAGTGAATATCAATGAATATTCACTACGTAATTACAGAATATCTGAACTAATACAGCTAATTCATGTCATGCAGCGAAGCTCCCCCCATCGTGTCATTATACGATCGTATAATGACAAATGGTGACGTCCCTCACTACACATAACATTACGTGTTGTGATTGGCGTGAGCCCCGCGGTCGGGGTTGGGGTCGGGGTCAGTGAGGCGGTTGGCGGGGATAGCGGGGCCATTCCTATGGGCGTCGGTGGTGCGCTGGCCGCGAATACGTTTCCCATTTCAATTTTTTTTTAAGGGTTTGTAGTTATGTTTGGGTTTGTAGATTCGAAGAAATGCGGTCTGCTTTTGGGGGAATAGGACTCTTATAACGACCAGAACAACGTGCGAATTCGAGCAATGGAGGCCGCCATGCGCCGAACTTGGTTGGAAGGGTGAAAATGTGAAAATGTGATTCGAGTTCGAGGCGTGCGAAGTTGTTAAATGGATTTGTTATTTCGTTTTTTTTTTTTTAGTTTGTGCCGGGTTGCTGAGTTACAGAATTCAAAATGGCAGAGTAACAAAGAATTACGGTAGTTTTTTTTTGTTTTTGGTCTTATTAATGTAGAAAAATGGACCACCAAGCCAACAACCATACAGGACCGGTTTATAACATATTTCAAGAGGTCCATGGCGGGCAGGTTCACAATTTTGAACCTGCTCCAGCTCCCGCACCCGCTGCCGCACCCGCTCCCGTAATTATTGTCCTTATAGTCCTTATAATTAGGTCCTTATAGTTTTTTTTATTGTTTAGGTATATAATGTCTTTCAACAAATTCATGCAGCGGAAGTTCACAATTTTGAACCGGCACCCGCTCCCGAACCCACTCCCCCACGGCCCCACAGGAGGCGGGCCCTGCTGTGGGGTCTGTGGCCCTGGAGTGATGACATGGGAGTTGAATACTCATACTACTGAGCTTTGTGTTGGAAGTAGGCATGTGCGCCGACTCGGCTGAGCCGAGGCTTGTCGGCGGCTGGTCGGCTGAAACCCAGCCGCCGCCGCCACC
>JAQIXU010002720.1:0-11062 GCA_034701245.1 Strigamia transsilvanica
CAAATAGAGGAATAAATGAAGTAAAGTTACTGAAAAATTGCCTGAAAAAGTAGTCTACCTCCCGTGCCCTCTGTAGTTTTAGAGATGAAACGTCGGCCGATTTGTGTCCTTGTCGTTATTTTCTGCAAGTCAGACTGGTAGTGATTCATATATCTAATCCAATCCTAGTTTTTCTGGTTTCCTTGGTTAGTTTCACATTGTTTTCCAACTTCACGCGCGTGAAGAAATACATAATTAGCTCTCTTCCTGCGTTTAATTGTTTGCGCATTAAACTTTTAGCTTATTTCATGTTGGATTTATCGCCTTGATTTGTTGATTCAGCGTTGATCGTTTGGTTTGGAATTGCGGTTGCATTTCAACAAGGACTACAAGCAACTTAGATCGAGAAAATATGTAATGGCCGCCAATCACACCCCTCAAGAACACGCAAAGGATTGTGGGAGTTGGTCAGACATACCACAGGCTCTCAGCATTTAGTTTCTTGTCAATCAGTTTGTAGCCCTTGATTTCAATAGTTGATTTCGATACTGGATAAATAAGTTCGCGTTTATGTATAATTTTGACCGATGTATATTAGGACGGAATCTGGAATGAGAAATCTGTTAGTGGTAGAATTATTATAAACAACCTTTCTGGGGTTTTAATGTTTTAGAGTTCATTAAAATTACTCCTTTCATGATCCGAAACTTTCTTACCTAGTTTTGAGGGCATTGTTCGTCACTGACGATGGTTAAGAACAGTATGGTCCGCCATTACTGTTAGTTGTTGCGTCATCTGAAAGATGTTTAAACTTAGATTGATTTTGTGTTAAACTAACTCGTTTTTCTTATGTATTCTTTGACTTGCATAATTTACTATCATTAATGTCTAATTGCTTTTACGTTTATCGAATTTTTAAATTTACACTTCGATTTTCATCATTATTTTGTATTATTTGTTATTTCTACTAATAATTCATCATTCTCCGTTCATTTTCCATCATTTACCATTTATTTTTCATCATTTGTTAATCTTTACCTTTCTTTTCAGTAATAAAATTCAACCAAGATAAATGTGCGAATTCAAACATATATATTTATTTTACAAAACATTTACTAAAGTACAAAAGACAATAATATTTTGTTAGTTTTGGTTCTTTTGGCTAAATTGCCTTCTCCTCCATAACCGTAGTGTTGTTGCTATGGCGGTAGGATGGACATTCCAAAAATGTATTTACTGATCCAGCTCGCCATCTCTTGCAAAAACGAGAAAACTAAATTGCATGTTTGAATTATTTTTTTATGAAAAAAAAAAAATATTGCAACCATCCAAGATAAGAAAATGTTTTAAATTTCTTTTTTTTACCATATTGAGCCATATAAAATAAATAATAAACAGTACCTTTCATTTAAGAATTTACAAAATCATCATACTCCGAAGAAATCAACACTTCAAAATTCTTTTGATGATTTAACTAGAAACAAAACAAAACAAAAATAAAAATCTTTAACTTTACAAAAACATTGCAATGAAGTGTCATTTGTTTCAGAATTCAAAGACATGCAAATAATTCCACTGCTGTTAGTCCTGCATGAATATTGTACCCAGAAAATCCTTTTTACCTGTCAAGTGCTGCCGTCTGTGGCTGCAATTTGTAATAATTATTTAAGAATATTGATTAAATTAATAAAATATAAACACAACCTAAAATTACTCTCGTTTAATCCATTATTTCTGCAATTCCCACAACTCAAAAAAATAAATTAAACACATCACAAAAACACAACAAACAACAATTGTATTAACCAACACCACACTACTACCAATAAAAAGAAAAAGTGATGTAAGAAGTGTGGACAAGTGCAAAATCAGGTGCAATTGAGCCATAAATCATTGTTAACACTAGTAATACCATTACTAGTAAAACCACAGCCTACATGTCGCCTTTTTCTTTTGTATGTGTTGATTGAATTGTGCAGGTGTTCCCAAAGGTGAACCCGAAAGGGACTATTGACTACAACGGCTCCACCCTTCCCCCACGGCCCTTATCGAGAATCATCACCTGCTATGAAAGGAAGCAAGATTAATCAGGACGATCAATTCGCTGTGAGAACAAGAACGGCTGCTACTGCTTCTACACCAATGCTAGATGACCTCATCAAGGGAGAATAGTCCAATATTCATTATAGATGACTCCAACCTATTTCGTGTTCTTAGCGCCATCTGCTGTCTTTCGTCTAGTAACTCATTTCGCCTCAACCGTTTAACTGTCAAACTGTAGGAATGTAATATGAAACAACGGAAATAAACTGTTAAAACGCACATATGTTTATGCATTTCTGGCACTACTCGCCACTGAAATGCTGCATTAAAATTGATTTTAGTCATCAGATAACGGATTTCCAAGGAAATATAGAAATTTTGTTTGTGCAGACAAATTATGCAAACAACAAAGATAAAATGCAATATTAAATTGCTTTCTTAAGAATAATAATTGTAGAAAACTGTTTTGATTAAATTAAATCGTGTAATACGTTTAGCTTAATTCATTTACGAAGCTTCGGAGGTAAATTGATTAGTCTAGTGACTGCAGTGCGAGTAAAACTAGTGTTTTTATCAATCCAACGAAAATCTATATTGGTCTTGAGTATTGTTCTAATAAAACGTTCGTCCCAACGAGGATCAGAAGTGCTCCTTTTCCCACCAACTAAATAAATTTACCACACCTATACAAACATTCTTTTTTCACTCTGACAAAACTTATGTGACACACATATAAAAAAAAAAAATACCATAAACTCATTATATTCTTTTTATATAATCCCACGAGATCTTAAAAACCCAACTCGCCTATTTAAACCGGTAAAACAGAAATAAAGAAACAAAAATTGGGCGAAAAAATACTTTCCCGAAGGCTGCCAACCCTCCCTTAGCTTAATTCAAATTCTATAACACACTTTGAGGATTTTTTCGCTCTCACTTTGAGTAATTAGAACACACCACTTCTGTTTTTAACATTCCCACTAAACCCCGTTTCTAACCTAGCAACGTCTCCCAGGACATGTCTCGCACAAACACACACACACACACATGAAATTGTTTTAACTTTTTTCGTCAAAGCTCTTCACAAATCCACAGCTACTGTCTCGACAAAGTTAATAAGCATTGTCAAAACAGTTTTCCTGCCACGTTGTGAGCATGCTGAATGTAGATGCACGTGCAATGCACCACAAGCTGATCGGAATTTTTGTTTATAATTCACGTGTAAAGCTCCAATTCTCTTCCTTTTCCAATTCCCTCGCTTGAGCGTGTGGAGGGAGAGGGTTGCTACAAATTCCCTCGTTGATTTAATTTCTCTGCTAATTACTATTTCAGGATGGAACGGGGAGAAAATCGTAAATTAATCGCAATTAGCTCTGGCGCTGCTTCCACTGCATTATGTATAATTACTTTAAAATAAAAAAGAGGGGGGGAGGGCGAGTAATTAGCAAAATGTGTTGCGAAAGCGAAGCCTCTGTCTTAACATAGCAATATGATCTTCGACTGGAAATGCCGACCGCCATCACCGACACAGGGGTTTAATTTACACACAAAGTAATTTTATCAATAAGGAAACGCCACCAACTTCTATTAACAAATGTGACGCGTTTTGCAACATGAAACTTTGCAAATTTTACCATAAGGCGGATGCTGCGGATGGAAATGACGATAGATATTCATAAATTAACGTTTTTTTCTTCTTCTTATTTTGAAAAAACAAAAAAAAAACACGCTTTGACCGTGAATTAAGACTCGTGTCGCAACACGACATGTGCAATGCAACATTTTAAAGTCGAATTAATTAATATTAATATTTATTTCTTTTCTTTGTGTATATTTTTTTCATCGATATTGTTTTTTTCTTAATGGTCTGCTTGAAGATCCCGTGAAAAGTTGGAAGACGCACACGTGCATGATGAAAACACGCAGCCGCTTTCTAAACTATATTCGCCTATGTAACTCAAACTGCGCCACTAATTAGCTAAACCCCTAATTAAGCATTTATTGGATTAGGTTTCAAACGTAAATTACAATGCTCAGACGAAGCCCGTGGATATGAAGCGGATATCCATCATTTTAATGGAATCTTTTGTTGCAAAACTTGGCTTACAAATTTTTTTTTTTTTTTAAATAAATAAAAAAATAAAAATTACAGAGAAAAAAGAAAAATTATCAAAAAGGAAAAAAAAAATGCGGAACAAACATTTTGAACTACCTAACTTCAATTTCATTAGTGCGACATCGCCCCACAGAAGGCGTGTCCTCCTCACTTTTGTTTCGCACGGATTGATAATCATTTCAATCGTCATTGCAGTCGTGACTTAATTCACAGTGCAAACACAGGGAAACAACAGATTAAATTAGTGGATAAATAAACTTGTTTTTCCTTACATTTTTTCCCATCCATTTTGCTTGTGCGATTTATTTTCCCCGAGTGTTTATTACCAAACCACAGCATGGTGTATAAGATCACATTCACAATGAATGTTTGCATTGCATTGCACTAAAAATCAAAATAGACAAAATTAATTTATAAAATAACAAAAAATACACATACAAACGATTTTGTGACTTCTTTCGACAATAAAAATTAGACTTTACTAATGACTTATTTCCTAGAGAAAATTCTCCGAAAACAAATCAAGCAATAAAGAAAAAAAAATCATAAATTGAGAAACCAATAAAATAACAAACCTCATCAAAACTACAGTCCACAGTCAATTGTATCTTGCTTTTCCTGTATTTTTTTATTATTACAAATTATCTTTATCACGAAGCCCAGCGCGTTTTATGATTGTGTGCGTGATGTCTACTTTATTTATTTTAATATACATACAGTAGATACATTTTTTTTCTTTCCTTTCTTCTCACTCTGAAAACATAATGTTCCATCACGTGCAACATTAATCACCAGCAAGAGTCAATAATAAATGAAGTATAATGAATGGCGGAGGTAATTTGTTTGCTAGAGAATCAAAGCTTTCAGTCGGCAACAGCAGCAGACGCCAATGTTCGTGGGTAGGGTAGATGGTGAGCGTTAATTGAAATCATAAACAGCAGGGGGCGTACACATTCGACTAGCCTCAGTTGAAAATCAAAGAATAAAAATAATAATAAAAATAAAAAAATTCGAAAGAGAAATTGCAAATCTACAAACACAATTCCATCTACATAATTGTAAGCGTGATGCAGCGATGCTTAAATTATCGATTTTAATAAAAAAAACAAAAAAAAAAAAAACTGTTTTGTTATGAAAACTTATAAGCAAGGACTGACTTTGTGCAGGTGAAGAATGGAGTATTTGACGCGCGTCAGTGACCCATACAATCAGATCCGATCACACTGCAATCAAACGAACAGTCAAGTGGCTGTAAACCGTTCAATCGAATTACTCGAAAAAAAGCAATTTCGTGCCAATAAAGGTCGAAATACCAAGCTTAGTAACGTAAATAGATTGTTTTGTTAAATTTCGACATGTTCGAATGAGATAAACGAGCCAACACGAATGAAATAAAAATTATTCAGCTCGATATTCATTAGCACTTTTATGACATCAGCTGCGCAGCGCAAGTGATTAGAAATAGCAAATCAATTTCTGGATCCAAGTTTGGTGAACTGTGCGTAAGCAAATTGACGATATTAGCTACATAAGTTAGATTTGTTAATATAAGCAGATAGTGCAATGCAGCAACGCCTACATTCAAATCCCCGCTGTCATTATCGTTGTCCTCGTCTTGATTTGAGTCTGGCTGTGAGTGGAATTAACCCTGGAATAAGGCAGCTTCCCAAATTAAATAGCTGACAAATCCCAAGTGAATTGTAATCACACGCTTGCACATGGGAGGCCTGTGTTTAAAGTACACTAAACGACAAAAATTTTAATATTACCTAAAATAATAAAAAAAATAATAAAAAAATAAAAAAAATGTCAATTTTTTGAGAAAAAATATATAATAATTTTGATTCCACTATTTTTCCTTCTTGCATTCGTATACATATATTGAAAAGAGGAGGAAAAAATAAATTGGGTATAATATTGTGGAAAAACCGAATCCAATATGTATCCCTCGTTTCGACATGTCTGCATTTATTAAAATGTATGAAAATGCTTCATTTGAATAGAAATGTATCTGCGCAGTACTAATAAAAAACATTCTTATTTCTTTTATTACGTCACCGCCCTACCACACACTTTTCGACTCCTCGATCTATTCCCAAGAAGTAAATAATAATAATAATAAATAATAATAATAATAATAAAAGATGAACATCAAGTTGGTATTAATTAATTAATTATTTTCATACTGGCCGCCGCCACCTTCCACTGAGGCTATGTATTTACTTCTACAGGCAGACCGGTGCGAGATTAGCGGCTGTGCCTGCCAGATAGGGAGATCTGTAATTAAGGTTCTGTCATATTCGTTCAAAGCCAATAGTGGCCAGCGCCCCAGCGCCCCCTCTACGCGCAGTCTGTGGCGCCTTATGGAAATTGTTTAATATCGCCCGAGCCACGGCCGTCTCTCTCCTGTCACCGAGCTCAGTCCGCTCCGGCCACTCGAAATCCGTCGCTCGACAGGGGGAAGAAGAAATAAAAACCCATCGCGCCCTCTTAATCAATAGAGGGCGTCGGATCGGCCAGAAAACGGTTCGCAAAACGTGCTCGGAACGCATAAAACGCCCGTTTTCGTACCGGGGCACGGTCAGTGACATTTCAAATAAAACGTTCAAATATTTTTTAGAATTTACAAATAATGGGAAAAAATAAAGAAAAAATGAAATGTGTATTTTTAGTTTTTGATTAAAACGAAACGGGCTCCGCTCTAAACTCACTCCGTTTTCATTAGAAATTGAAGTGCTTACTTCGCAAACGTGGAACCTTCGCCGACCCGCCGTCCCCACGCACGCGACCAGCCGAGCTTTGTTCAGGCTAATCACGCCAAAAGCACCCCGGTTGGCTTCTCCTCAATACAACATGGAGTTACGTTAGCCACTTTGTTTCTGGTCAGTTATTTTAAAGCGGCTGACCACAATCGCTTGCATTTGGCTCCCATCTCGGCAACGTGTGCGTACGTGGCAGGCAGTCCAAGTGGGCAAGGGGAGAATCACATGGGATGAGGGGGAGACGAGAAAATGGTTGGAAAAGGGATCAGAGGGGAGCGCGAAGCGATGTGTTGCACATACAAAAGACAAGTTAGCTAGAGACAATTTATGATTAGCCATCACTTGACTTATTAGTGACCTATGGCTTCTATTATCATCCGCAGCCATGGCAACGGCGAGGGGAAATTGAAGATTCATCAAGAGCAACTACGAATTTTCGTCCATTGATTGCAGCTCTGCCCACTTTGAGCGGGCATGCAGCACAAGGAGCGGAATAATCCAATCAATAAATACGCCAAGATGGTTAAATTGGAGTCAATTGTCCAACTTGCAATTCCTCCACCTCGTTACAGTGACGAGGGGACTAATGGAAGAAAATCCTCCGAATGTCATAACTGCAAGTCCATCAGTTCACCTCGAGTGAACTGTAACGGAAAGTGTGTGGGGAAGAAGTGATGCTGAAAGGCGGCAGGGAGGGCGAGGTAATCTTAAGTGGTGGCTGTCGTGTGCCGTCTTCCTTCTAGGCTACCATTAATTTTTCAACGGGCGTTATATTGATAAGCTGCGAACGCCAACGAAATTTAACGAACCATTTTCTGGGGGCCATTATCACATTAACTTGCCGCGCTCACAGCCGCCACCGCATTTCAACTTTTGAGCCCCGAACCCCTTGCGTATTGTGAGCAACCACCACCTCTTTACAACACACACACATCGCGCACTCTTCCTCCCCGAGTCCACAACGTGACGTGCGTCGCTGACAATCACTTGTCCGTCACTTTGATTCCCATTAATCCCCCGCTAGCTGCGAAAAACACTGCGCCGGCGCGACGACTTAACGCGAAAACAGTGGCGAGCGACTTCGCTCTAGCGAGGCTTTTGCCTACTTGGCCAATTTTGCAAAAGAGGAAAAAAAGCATTTGTTAGAATAAGTGCGCGCACGGCGACAACTTTCGACGTCATCTGAGGAACAGGCTGGGGACCACGAGCACGCGATCGAACGCGCGGAAGGGAGGAAAAAGAGTGAGAGAAGAGAGAGAGAGAGAGGGATGATGGATAAGGGAAGCTGATGCACATTGCTATCCATTTGTCTCGTCTCATTGCCCTCGCCTAGCGTTGATGGCCATACTCTTATTTCTTAAATATTTTATACCTTTTCGAGTACGACTCGAGTTCAATTTAACCTCTACAAATTACCTCTACTCCCTACTCTTTGCCCTCTACTCTCAGCGAGCAGATACAATTGGAATTGTAAACTCAAAAAACGAGGGAAAGAAATTTTTTTTTTTTTTTTGCATTTTTTTTTTTTTACTCCTTTAGTTACAATGAGAAAAACGAAAAAAAGGAGGGAGTAGGGGGACCTTGAGAGGCACTTCTCAAGCCTCACCAAGATTTATGAGAGGCCAGGCCTCAGAGTTCGTCCTCTGCCAGCATTTTATTGGCATCTCTTCCTATGCAGGTATATTTACAACGACAGCAAGATTACATCGCCGCACTGGCGCAGCCCCTACAGTAAGTAATCCAATTTCTCGTCTTATTGAAATTGGACGAGAGAGGGCGGGACGGAGGGTTGAGTATGTGTGGGGGAGAGCGAGGTGGACTTGGAAAAGCAATACCCGTGGACGCTATCTCGTCAACACGCGCGTATTTTACGCGAGAACGAGAAAAGACGTGATTTGTTTATATCGAATATACATACCGTCACCCATTCTCTTCTAATCCCCTTCTCCCACTCACTTCCAATGTCCCTTTCTCCACGTCATAACGTCCCCTTTTCTACGTCATATAAAACGCAATTGAATTTTCATTACACTGAGAGATCACTTAATGTAGGTGCTTTGCTAAATCAACAACACAACATACACACACAAGTTGGTTTTCGTTTTATATTAAGAATTCTAGTTTCGCTGCGAGTACACGCTTTGTCATGCATTATTTGCTATAAATTTCCCTTAGCTATTTGCACAGAGACAATTAATTTGAGTCAATAGCGCTAGGTGGAGCCACTTATAAAAATTAACCGGAATGAAAGTGGTTTATGTGCAAGTGTAGTAATATTAGAATTAAACGCAATTTAGGTCCTCAGTGAATTTTATTTCAATAGTAAACTAATAAAAACAGCTTTTCGACCTCCTCGGTCATCAACGAGCTGTTAAACGTTCGCGGTTGTGTGTTATCAGTTTTGAATTTTCAATTAAATAAAATTAATTAAGGAGCAAATTTCAGCCCCGGATAATTAGCAATAAATTATGTCTGTTCAAATACACTTAATACATTTAATTAGAAGACAAAAAAGTAAAAATCAACTTTTAAGAGCGTGGGCAAACAAAAACGAAAATATTAGCGGTTTTCAAATCATACACACAAATACTGTAATTGAAAACAACACTTTACCGCAAAAAAGGGTCCGATAAAATATTCAAATATAATACTTTTAACGTTTTTCCATCTTCTTATCGATGATTTCATAAATAAACGTTTGCTTTAATGGATAAGTAAAATATAAATGCTTTTAATTCTCTTGTTTTGTCCTTTGCAGTTCCATGAAATCTAAAAGGTTATGGCAGCAACAAGCAGTTGCGCCGTGTGCGTGATATTTTTAACGAATTGGCGATGCGTTTTGTTAAATCTTTTGTCTCTCTTTCTCCCCTTCGTCTCCCTTTGAATTGAACTCGTCGTTGTGTGTATAGAATCCAATTATCACAAAGGGGGCACTGGGAGATATAGAAAAATCCTAATTGAATCGTCCAATTTCATTAGGCACGGCCAGCCAGAGGAAGGAAAAATGGAGAGAAAGAGAGAGATGGGAGAGGAGTAGAGAAAAGAAGAGGGACGTAGCGTCTCAACACTATGATTGCGCCGCGGTGCGGAGACCGACACAACTAAACTTGGCCCTACAATTCTTCCTATCCTCCAATTTGCATCGCATTTGGAACGCACAATTCCCAATACCCCTCAACGAAAACAACCCCTTTCCCTCCATCACCTAACGACTCGAGGAACTTCCAACTAGAAGAGGATGAACGAACATCACTAGAATATTCAACAAAAAAAAAAATACGAAAGGCACACACCGATAAGATCCTCCCTCAGGATTACAAAATGTGACTTAAAAAGGAGTGAAAAAAAAATATGTAATAATGGAAAATAACTTCTTGATGCAGAAATAAATTTTCACAAAAATTTGCACGTACTTTCACGCAAGAAGTGGCGAGAAAAAAGGAAAACGGTATAATCACTAGTGATGACGTGAGCCACACTCACAAATTGGTAGCAACGAGTTAGATGATAAGAAGGCGGAGCGTCTCAACATCCGTCACATGCACAGCGTCTCAGGTGCAGTGGAGCGAAAGTAAAGGGTGAATGGGTTTCGATAAGAGGGAGTGGAGGGGGGGTTGAAGTGGGGATTTGATTGGAGCTAAATTCCTTTAATTAAAATCCACAATACCCCACGTCCCGTGCAAATTCATATTTTTGCTCACTCTCTTCCTCATCTGCCGCCCTCTGTACGCTTAGAAGGAACGCGTGCTAATTGAAATCAGCGTTCGACAAGTGCCGATACCCCGCTCCCTTCTCCGTTCCGAAAATCTAAATCAACAAATGGAAAATTTTTAAGATAAATTGGAAATTTGTAAATTAATTTTTTTTTTTTTTTGCGAAACGAGCATAAAATCATTTGTGTTTTGATTTTTCTGGAAACAAAACGGGGATGATAAAATGAGTTAAAATATCAAAGATTAAAACGCTATTTATAGAGATTCCATACAAAAATATCAGTACTGGAAACTTAAATAAAAAATATTCAATTGTAGAAATAAGTGTTATTGCTTTGTAGAACCTGTGGTACGCGTACCGGTTACCGGTAGGCGAATGTCGAGCTACCGGTACGTGATAAGTGGATTTTGAATGGGATTTTTGATATTTTGTGGAAGAATTTGATTTT
>JAQIXU010002721.1:0-11057 GCA_034701245.1 Strigamia transsilvanica
ATTAGCAGAATTTTGATACCTTGATCAGTTTTGGAATTATTCGGCTGGAAACGCTTAAGTGAAACACCCTGTATATAAGAAATATATATTTTGAACGTTGATTTGTGTTTATCGAATTAAATTATTCAAAGGAATAAAACGATTAACAAATTTACGCCAAATAAATATCAGCCAACTAGAATTATTAAAACTAAAAGTATTGATTGGATTTGGTGAATTGCAGGAACGGAAAAAAATATAATGAAGTAATGAATTGAAGTTAGCTAAAAAATGTGCAAAATGAATTTTACCACGTAAAATTGCTGAACATATGTAAGCAGTATTAAAAAAAAGCTTAAAATAATATGCAGTGGGACATCGAATAATACAGAATGTAGAATAACCAAAGGTCGTATAACCGAGACGCTACTGTAATAAAAATATAATCCTTATTTATTTGCAATTTCGTTTCATTTGTAAGAACAAAATCACTAATTTTAGAATTGAAAATCATAACAAGTTTGGAAGTTGAGTTCTAAACTTGGATCAATTTGGTCGAAGTATAAAAAAACACGAATTGGGTCCTCATCAAGCCAAATCTAGTTATCTGAACTTCCATCTTCAAAACTGCATTGGTGTGGGAAAAGGTCCCTTTATTGCTAAAAAGTCCACTTCCCAGTAGAGAAACTTGAAAATAAATAATTAAATAAAATAATCAGTGAAATCTTTATTTTCGCATAAATAAAGAAGTTTAAAGTTATCATTTTGACCTTTTTCAGTAATCCATTTCACGTGCACTGAAGACTGGGTTTTGCCACCCTGACCAAGAGACAGCACCTGAGTGCCCAGCACTCAAGGTAAAAATGTTGATTTGTGGGTTTTGGCCCACCATGTGCTTTAAAAGATAAGGAAAGTGCACATAGCGGGCAAGAGTATTTCAAGGGCAAAAGCAGTTTGTTGCTATCATCATTGCCAGTTTGGCTACCATAGTTTACTGTAGATAGCCCTACACTTAGAAGCCTGCTTACAGAACTACCCTGAGCCTGAAAAAACCCAACTTAAATAGGAAAGGAAAAAAAAGAAAAACAAGTATGGCACTCAGTTGAGTGACTAAATCCACCCACCTCAGCAACCGACCAACTACACAAAATCATAATAGTGAGTCGCAGATGTAAAACACCAAACAGGAACAATGGCAAGTTCTAAAAACTTAGTTGACGTCACTCAACCTAGCATGCAAGTGCAAAAAAAACAACTAATTTTGAAAAACAAAGTTACAGGTTGGATTCCCAGTCTCTTTTCAGAGCTGGTAACCATACAATTTATCTGAGCACGTCACCAGCAGTCTCCCAGAATCACTGGCCGCTCCTACCATTGTCTGGGTTCTAATTTAGCATAGCCTGAAAGTGTAGCTAATAATTCTGTGGCTGCTTAAATCAGCACCCAGTACAGGAGTTAGGTTCACCCCACAAGTCAGGTATTTTACATGTTGAGAGGTTGGCCCAACTATTGACTTTGTTGTGCTGCAACCCATCACAGCACTTTGATCTGCTATTTATCCATGCCTGCTGCACACTTTATTCCAATCCGGTGGCTTTAGTTGTACCTATCCCTTGCAGCAGCAAGAGCTTACCAATACATCGTCACCGACATTGAAACTCCGTTCAATATTGGTATTGGGCCTTTATTCTACTTAGTTGTCTAGGGGCAAGTTCCCAGAAGTGTTTCTTAATGTTTGGGTGCTAATGCAGGGTGCTACAGTGGTTGCACTGACTACGTAGCTAAAGAGCCGCATGGGCAGCAATGATCGTCGCTATTTGGTGCTGAGCGCTACTCGGGCTTCATCATGATTATTTAAGTCACGAATATCTCAAGTTTGTTATGTCTAGAATGCATGTGGTCATGTGACCACGTTATCGAGTTTTTGTGAACGTTTGCAACAGGTACAATCTTGCGACTGTGCACACTGCTCTTATGGTCCCGGGTCCCACACTCGTAGACAAGAACCCCTCGCTTCCGGCTCCATCCCTGTAACAGGTCAAGGACCCAATTCGCTTAAGAGCTCCAATTGGAGATGTGGAGCTGCTCAAGGCGACCTTCGGTGTGGTGGTAACCACCACATGGTCACATATTTTCTTGTTTTTGTTATGACACTTAGCATGGTCATTTAGGCCACACAAATCGCAATCTGTGGGACAACTTTCTTAAGAACCCAAAAAAGTTGAGCAATACCTCTAATCTTTCAAGTCTATACTTTAACAATATGATTATATTAACTTTTAGTTTTATGATTGCTACATGTTCACACAAAAAGTTATTTACACTTATATCTTTGTACATGTTCACAATTTCTTGAGAAACAATTGAGCCACTGTCAAGTCCATTACAACTGTGTTTCCAGTTCTTTGTCCTCGATTACTGAAAAAGCAAAAATAAAAAAATCGATTAATGTGAAACTAGATAAAAGTTCATAAACATTAAGAATTACTGTATTAAACATACAAAAATGACAAAAACAAAAACAAAAACTGCAAAGCCATATTGTAACGTTTATGCCAGATAACATTTTATTTTACCGGGGGCCCGGAGGTCTAAAGTGGACCCGGGGCCCCAACTATGTTAAAAAGTGTTTTGCTTTCTGTCTGAAAACCAGGCAGGGGCCCGCTCTCGGAAATGTTGAATAAATTACAAATAGAAACAAACAAAAAACAAACAGAAAAAGGTGTAAGTAAATGCATAACTCACAATATACCTGTTCGATTTGTACTATGTCTAGTATAAAAACTAGTTCCGTTCGCCGAACTAGTTCCTCTTCTCATCAATCGACGACCACAACCAAATGCTTGAAGAAATGCCTGTCGGAATCTAAGGTTCATAAAACAGTAGGTAATAGGATTACAGCATGACGATATGTAAGCCAAGAGATGGATGTAAGTCATTGCAGAAGAATTTGGATATGACTTGAAAACGATCATTGTGTTAACAACGTAGAGCGGAGTCCAACAGATGAAAAACTCCAAAACAACAACAAATAGCATCACTATAACTCTCTTTTTGGCCGCAAGACTTTTATCAAAGTTGGTACTGCGCAAAGGATGCATCACAAGCCGTCTTCTGATTTGCTGATGCGAATAAGAGGCGTCTGGGCTTTTTGTCGATCCATCAGAATCTTCGCTGTAGGCCCCCTTTGATTGAGATTTATAACTTAATGGCGTCTCTGTCGACTCATTATTGGTTTCACTTGTGGTTATCGTTGATTGTTGGTTGTAATTTGTTCCAAAAGTTGCTGCAAAACATTCAAATTCAAAATTATTAGAAAAGAAGTTCAGTCATGTGGAAGATAAACTAATAAGAACAATTTACTAGGTTGGAAAAACTATTGGACTGTGCAATAAAATCTGAATTATTTAAACCAATCAATAATGATGAGGTTGCCATGGCACCATACAATATTCTCAAGCATACATTGAGTTTCTACAATTATTTAAATCCTTGTTGTTGCTTGGGCACAACAATTTGCAACGAGCTTTGCAACACAATTCGATTGATTTTCAATTGATTTCCTCGATTTGCAAATACAGTAAGTGCTGAATCCGAACTAATAGGAGGACATGGGTGTTCATAAAACCAATTTGTTAACAATTTGCATAATCGGGCAAAACAAGTTTAGTACAAAAGGAAAATGAAATATTGCTTCCTATGTTTACGAGTATTTTAATACAAACCTAAACACCTCGCCGAGTTCAGATTAACATAAGCAATGTCACTGGAACTTGGCGCTGTTCGGATGACCGGTTGTTCGGATAATCGGCACTCTACTGTAACAAAGAGCACACAAGGATTTGCTTGAATGTCAGCCCCCTTGATGCCAATAAACCAGATCCCACAAAGTACCGCCATCTACTCGCTTGTCACCGCACATAAAATTAATGCATGTTAGATCGACAGCTATTGGACATGCTGTTTTGGGTGTCAAATAACTGCGTTCATTCATATATCACTGCAGTTTTATTTTGTCTGAGTGACAATCTGATTATTTTTTATTTTTTTATTTAGACATTCAAAGTACATTGGCTGGTAAGAAAATATTTGTTTATGTCTGGATGTTTGCAGTGGGGAATGCAGTGCATTCGAGCAGAAGACAGCATAACGGATTCTGTGCGAAACAAAAAAAATATTTTTTTTTCTCATTCCTTTTTTTGCTTAAAAATGCTTAAAATTTACAAAACAATTGAAATCTCTTTAGTAATATTCTAACTCTGAAACTCCAGTCAGCATAATTATGACCTGTCAGTCTTTTCACAGTTGTATATGTATTTTCTACAGGATAAGCCATAATGCACAACCAAATTCTGCCTTGAATTTCTAACCTTTATTCCATTAATGCATCTTCACTGCAAAGTCATAAGGGCCCATAACCTATGTTGGGACATTTTATCTTTGTAGACTTATCATAGTTTATAAACAAAATATTATAGCTTCATGCTGCTTCATTTTCTCATTCACACGAACATTTATTCTTTTGTCATTAGGGAAAACCTCTACAATACAGTTTCAATTTTGTCTCAATTTTAACACATTTCCTAGTATATTGTAAATAACTAAATTAAATAAACGCTTTGAATGCACAAAATAAATGAAATAAATGTTAAAAATAAATTAATTTAACGAAATAACTGCATAAAAAAGTTTTATTTTTTATTTTTTGCTAAGAAGTGCCGTCGCTAAAGTATCCCGCGCGACATTTTATTTGCTAAAAAGCGAGTCGATAAAGTGATCATATGTCATTTAGTAGCAGCTAAACCACTTTTCAGCTCAACAAGAAAATTGTTGCAGTAAAGCAGGCTTTATAGAATAACTGCTGTTTTCAGTGATAGTAGCCAGCAAATTATGTTTTAACTGAACTATTACTACACGAATTGTTGAATAATTATCGATTCTGTCAAGTTCGAACACAAAAGCTAGCACTGAATTAATGCCCATAGACAATAAAATACTTTGGTTTTGAATTAGAGAATGCATGACTGCATCCATTAATTAACCAAATCTACTAATCCCAATTTCAATAACGCGAACAAATGAAAAGGACTTTTTTCTAAAGTTTAAGAAAGCCAGCAGTGGGCAAATTACTGCTGGCTTCCTTGCAACAACTTTTTCATTTTATTGACAGAGGGCGCTGATCACACCTAGAGTGATCCAACTGACAATTAATTCTCGTTGAGCAAACACGTCTGTTGCTAGGCCACTATGCCCATTGCTAAGATGCCATGTCAGTTGCTAAGACACCATGACTGTTCCTAAAATGAACTCATTTCCTAGTGCGCTTTGTGATTAGCTGAGATGGTCACAGATCATTTCCTTTGTATCAACACACTGGCCAAACAGTCTGCCAATAAGAATTAGTAAATTCTCTAGGTAGATAGAGTTTAGTTAGAAAATATTTGGCCTCTTTCGCATTCGCCAATAGATGAATCCCTACAGGGGCGGATTGAGGAGTAATAACGGCCCAGCATTTTTCTAAAAAAATGGACATTCTTGCAAATACAGGCCCAATTTCAAATAGATTTGCCTAAATAATTCATTCCAAAATATATCACTTTTTGCAGAATTCAATTATATTATTCATGCATCAAATAACGCATTTCATAATGCATTTTATTAAATGTATTTTGACAAATAATATTGTGGAATGCATTTGATGATATATTTTACAAAATGTAGTACAAAATGTATTCTCAAGTACATTGTAAAACTTAATACATTTTTAAACACATTATAATATAGTGCAGTATATTCTTTAACCATATCGGGGCAGTTGGCCCTTCGAGAGATGCCCAATTGCTCATATAGTCAATCTAGCCCTGGATCCCTTATTGTTTGTAGATGGTGCTGAGGCTGTTGTTTGTTTGTTCTTAGTATCAAGGGGAGATTAATTCTAGTGGATATATCTTCGTTTAGTCATTCCATTCCTCTTAATCAAGTAAATAAACATCAGTTTTATTCTTTTTGACTTGGGTTTAGTTCCACCTACTGTAGGATATGACTATACATCAGCAACTGGATTTTGTTGTCATAGTGCAGTAAAGAATAAATAGAAAGTTTTAAAATAAAACTTTCAAGCTTACACTAATTTCAATTGTTTCTATTTTTACAGTAAGTAATTAGTTATCGATTGATTAGCTTCCTGTTATGTCTGGCGCCATTGCGACAAAGCGGGTCGCTTAGTGACGTAGTTAGTTTTAAATACCAATTGTTGATATGTATAGTATTAATAGCAACAATCTCTTGTATCACTCTTTTTCGTAACCATGGTTGCTGGGTGTAACTCCCAGCAACCAAAACGAATAAAACCTCAGTCTGACTCAAAATCATGCAGTGACAGTACTTGCCTTATTTTACTCTCAACACACACAAGAAGTTGAGCCTACTTGAACTCTAAATCTACAAGACAATATGCTGAATACTTAACAGGCATTCACCTACAACAGCAGTGCATCTAAACTGTTAAATTGGCGTCGTGACTGGAGATCTGCTTACTGCCACAGGTCAGAACAGTAAGATGAAACTTTTTGAAGAATTCCGAGCAACCCTAAATTCGAATTCGAAATCGAATGGCAACAGCTGCCATCAATCTTAATACTTACCAAAGTGCATCACGACACGCTTGATAGACAGAACGATCATCATTTCACCAGTCAAATCGGAATCTTCTTGTAATGGACTCACTCGCCCATTGCCAACCCCAACATCATTGGCAAATGGCTAAACTAATTCAAACGGTTGAATCTGCAAATAGAGATACTCTACTACATCTATAAAGAGAAGAAAAGAACAGCTAACAAGGTGAAATTGTGTCAAACGTTAATATAAATTTTAAAAAAAAAAAAAAAAAAAAAAAAAAAAACGAAATATGAACACTTTTCTCATCGCATACACAATATGGCTACTTCAATAAAATCGAACGTCACTATGATTCAAACACGATCGAACGTTACATCGAGAATCTTGAATCAGCTAAGTTGAGTGGATCTGTTGTGCGTGTAAACATGAACACGAAAACATTAAGAGGAATCGAACATTTATGTGATTTTCTCTAAAAATGTGCATCAATGGCTACAACAGCCTAAACAAGAAGACGACGAGACCGACCCAGGAGTTGTTCTTCATCCTGCTCAGCTACCACCCATCGCCCCAACTATACCAATGGCACAAGTAGCAGCCAACTCAGCGCCATTAGTCGGTGTTCCAAACATCTTCACCGGCACCACAGCTGAGGATTGGGATATCTATGTAGAACTACTTACAGAGTCAATAGCCCTCAATAGAATTCCAGATGACATGAAGAAGTCATTTCTGCTGTCAGTGATGGGTTCTGCCACCTATGAATTAGCCCATAACTTAATTTTCACAGAAAAACTTAAGGATTGGACTTATGATCAAATCGTTACTGTGCTCCGCCAACACTTTGCGCCAGCACCTAGACCAATTGTCCAGCGCCATTTGCTAGGATCCAGGATGCGGGGCAATCGTGAGCCCATGGCCGCTTACATAGCCGTCCTTCGAGAGTTAGCCGAACGAACTGGCGCCACAACAACGGAACAGGTTAACCGGCTCGTTCTGGAACAACTTATTAGAGGTATCGGAGTTGAGTCTCTTCGCCAAAAGTTACTTGGCGAAGAAAATTTGACCCTCGCCAGGGCAATGACCATCGTGCTAGGATACCAAGCGGCCACACAGGGCAATGCGGCCTACAAAGCGACCAAAGACCCCAAGGCACAAGCGGCCACGCGCACACCAACAGACGCAGCCATTTTCAACGCCCAGACGTCGAATCAGCTGGCCGGAGTGCCATTATCCGGGCCCACTACATCTAAAGCAAGAAACTCGGGCAGGAATCGCTCGAGTTTTCAGGATCGCAATAGCCGCATGGATCCGCGCAATCAACAACAGCCCACCTCGGGTCCCAACCAGCGAGGACCAACTGATCGTTTTCCTGCCTTTGGAACAAACTGTGGTGGTGTTAGTGCGTCTGTGTCAGGGTTTAAGTGCAACGGCTGCGGACAGCAGCACACCAGATCACAATGTCCTTTCCAAACCACAGTGTGCCGGTCATGTGGACGTGTTGGTCATATCGCAGCAGTCTGTCGAAACGGGCAACCAAGCCCGCAAAACATGCTGCGTTTTAACAACAACCAAACAGACACTAGAACAACTTATGCCACTACATCAGGAGGGATAAACAGACCGTTATCTAGACAAGCTAACAAGTTCCGTCAAAATGTAACTCCAATGAGTTATCTTATGCCACAATCGATGGCGCCAGGAACTTATCCGCCTAGTAATGTGTTGTATACTCCAATATATCCCAATGTGCAAGTGCCTATGCAGCCAACACAGATGACTCCAAGAGTGAATGTGCCATATGACCAGTTATATGTTTCAAATGTGCCAAGGGATCCAGTGCCTGAAAATAACAATAACAATAATTATAATTTAAATTTAAATAATTTAGATTATCCGCTTTATTACGTAAATAGTGATAAGTGCCTTTTGCCACCCTTTATTGTCAATGCCGCGGTAGATGGGTCCCCTTATGAATTCCAAATGGATACAGGTGCAGAATACACGGTCATTGGGGCAGATATATTACAATCAATGAATCAAAAGCGTCAGCAAACATTAATTTTGCACCCACCCACCATAAACTTATACTCATACCCTCATACTTTCATAAAATTATTAGGGATCATTTTGGTAGTCATGACTATTGGTGGGGTTACAGCTGACGTTCCTATTATCGTCACCCATGACCCCGGCCCGCCGATCTTGGGTCGAGACTGCATATTACGATTTGGATTGTTACCTGGTTTTGGTAGTATGGTGGACTACACACGTTGCTTTAGCAAATTGATGCCAAATTGGCACAAACATAAATCTGGATCACCTACCACCACATCACGAAACAATGATGCATACCATCAAGGAGATGGCACTGACCCACATGATCACACATATATTGCAGCAGTCAATATCCCCATCTGAGAATTATCGGAACAGGAACAGACCGTGAAGGAAGTGACTACCTTCGTCCGAAGGACTTACCCAACCGTATTCCAACCCGGCATTGGGACATATACAGGGCCTCTGGTCGAGCTCTATGTCCAGCCCGGTACGCGGCCGGTCTTCTTTCGACCCAGACCTGTCCCACATGCACGAAGACCGCTAGTAGACAGAGCCATCGATGAACTTATACTCCAGAGAGTGTTTGACCCCATACTCAGCTCTGAGTGGGCCACTCGTCTGGTAGTGGTTGTCATGCAGTGACAGTACTTGCCTTATTTTACTCTCAACACACACAAGAAGTTGAGCCTACTTGAACTCTAAATCTACAAGACAATATGCTGAATACTTAACAGGCATTCACCTACAACAGCAGTGCATCTAAACTGTTAAACTTCCTCTATATTCAATTATTGTAATCACCATGGCACTACTACAAGTACATGTACCACCGCATCTCATCAAATTCTTTTGTTTTCAGCAAAACCATAAAATTGAAAACAATTTACAGTTTCATTCCACACTTGAAATTTCGCTACTTGCAGTATAAAGCGAAATAGACCAATAGAACAGCGTGATGTCATTGCAAACGTGTTACTTAAAGCAGATCGACTATTGTAAATCACATGCAAAGTTTGAATAGCTATATGAACATACAAATCAATAAACTCTGATTTGGATAACAGATACGATTGGCATGAAAAACAAGTTAAAAATGGTGAATTTGAGTCTTATATTTGCAACATTTTCTACACTGGGAAGGAGGACAATGCCCTCTCCAGACCCGACCCCCTTCGGCCAGCCCATTTCCGCTTCCTACACTTCTCTTTTTCACATTTATGCACCACCCAAAAAATATTCCTGGCTATGCCACTGACAAATACAATACACCCATACCTCACTTTACAGCCTAGATACGTTCCAGAAAAGTTGGCCATAAAGCAAAATGCCGTATAATGAATCATTTAACAGTGCAGCCATGACAATAGGCCTACGCAGAGAATTTTCCCAACTTTTGGCCGTATAGCGAAAATTGTAGGTCGTTATAGCGAAATGCCGTATAACGAGCGGCCGTATAGCGAGGTATAGGTGTACACTTTTTTTATGTTTTGTTCATGGCATTACTGTATTGGCACTCTCTCCAAATAAAACAAAAATTTTAAATTTGTCACTAAAGGCCTTTCGATCTTAAGATCATCATCAGTATAGTGAAACTATGCCAATAATGCCATAAACAAAACATCATATCAATTCAAAATTGAGCGCAAGAGATAGAATTACAATACACGTTGTTTTCTTTATCGATCATCTTCAGTTTACCTTGTCTTTCGATTTCAATTCCTTTCCACAAACACATGGTTATTTTTAAATACGCAGCCATCATTATGAAGAGCGGTAAAACCAATAATAAGATATCCAAAATGACATTGAAGGCAATTTCAACTTCCCAGCTTGGCCAGTCCTCTCGACATTTGTATGTACCTGCAAAAATTAAAGAAGAAAAAAAGAAAAAAAGAAATTTCAGTTTTATTTGAATCATTTCTAGATAATGCTCTTCACAAATCCTCCATAAATTTTCTTCTTCTTCACAAATCCCTTAATTAAAACTCACAGAATTTCCTCTATGTTCAAAAAAAAAAAAACTTGCTTTCAAAACTCATAAGATTTTATATAATTGGCAACACCTTCAAGCATTGAAAAGATTCAATTCAGGCTTGTTCTTTATCTTATAAAAATAAAGTTGAAGACCCCTCTCCAAAATTCTATTTCTCCCGCTTTATATCAGCATCTGCAACGACCATATTGATCAAAACAGAAAATTTTTTATAAACAAACAACATTAGACCAAACCTTAAGAAAAATAGCTGTTTTGCTTTCCGGCACAGCTCGTAAAAATTCCAAACTTGATAGCGAGTTTAAAGCAACAAATCCCAACGAAACTTCGTGAGTATAAACAAATCCAATTACAAACTTATGTGCCTCTTTATGTGTCATTAGAAATCCATGCTACACACCCA
>JAQIXU010002722.1:0-11055 GCA_034701245.1 Strigamia transsilvanica
TTTCTAGTTTTCGTGTCCGAAACGTGACTAAAACGACTCCAAAACATCACCAAAAAGTTAAACTAAATTTAAAAAAGAATTTTTTTCTGTGAAAAATCGGCAATTCGGTTTACAGTAATTTAGCCAGTACACGGTACTTTGGGCTGGCACAAGATATACCGTGGTACCGTACGTTTATTAAATGTTACAGGAAGCACACAAACTTTGGAGAAAATAATTCGTTTATAACATTTTTATTTTTATTTCATTTACGCCATACGAATTTTAATTTAAAAACGTTACATGTGTTTTGGACCCAATCCGATCCGCAATCCGAATTCGGTTTGGATTGAATAAGGATCGGATTGGATGGACCACAATTTTTTTTCGGATTGGATTGAATAATTTATTTAACCATCCGAAAATTTTTGAATCGGATTGGATTTTTGGAAAAACCGATCCAATCCGATTCAAACGCACCCTTACTTGAAACCCCAACCTGGGTCATTTTTGACACAAATGTGAAAAGATAATTTTTTTCTACATTTTTTTTCATGATAAAATACAAAAAAATCAGGAAAAAAACTTTAATCCTCAATGAAAAAACTTCAGAAAAACACTTTGCGGGGTCTGAAATCACCCTAAGTTCGGGCGGGGAAGGTTAAAATGTAGAAAAATAGAAAAAAATTGAAAATCGAAAAAATTATCATTCAACCTACAATTTGGATTACAATTCGTCAATCCCGGGATTTCTGCACAGCAATCCTGGGATTGGAAGCCCTATTTCGTTCGTTACATTCGTCCAACGTTTAGTTCGTTTTGTTCGTCCGATGTTTCGTTCGTTCGACGTTTTGTTCGTTCGACGTTTCGTTCGTTTCGTTCGTCCGTTTTGTTCGTTTTGTTCGGCCGACGTTTCGTTCGTCCAACGTTTCGTTCGTCCGACGTTTCGTTCGTTTGTTTCGTTCATTTCGTTCGGTTGTTTCGATCGTTTTGTTTGTTCGTTTGTTCGTTCGTTAGTTGTGGATCGTAGGCAAGGCAAGTGCGTGCGTGTTAGATAACAGCGAAATGGTTTACGAGGGTTTACGGTAGCCAATCCGCAAACCCCATAACGATAACGGGGTGCCCATTAACGGTAGATAGGGGGAATAAGGACAGGGGTCGGAGTCTGGTGTCTGAGAGTGTTTTCTCATGCCAATTTGATCCATCGCCGATTTGATCCATCGCCAATTTGATCAATTGCCAATTTGGGAGCTCGCCTATGCGATCCCCATTTAATGGTGTGGACAATCGCCAATTTGCAATCGCCGATTTGGCTGTCGCTAATT
Organism: Strigamia transsilvanica; assembly: GCA_034701245.1. Lineage (NCBI taxonomy): Eukaryota > Metazoa > Arthropoda > Chilopoda > Geophilomorpha > Linotaeniidae > Strigamia > Strigamia transsilvanica. Next base: position 1,305 of record JAQIXU010002722.1, read on the forward strand.
CAGAAAGTCGCGAATTTGCGATCGCCAATTTGGCGATGGCGATGGCAATTGGGGATGACAAATTTGGTCCCCGCCCATGACAATCACATCGGTTGTCATATATCTGTTCTAATCAAATAAAACAACAACTGACAACTGTTATAATTTTATTTCATTTTCAAGTTATTATTCAATGATGTAAATTTGCTAGCAAATTTTAAAAATTATCCAGATTACTTCTACAAAATTGTACTTCAATAATTAGTTATTTAATGTTTTGTTTTATTTTTAGTTGAGTCTTGCTACAGAAAGAATACCAGACTAAACACACAGAAAACTTCAGGGATCCTTGTAACATGTCAGTGTAGTGTATTATTAGTGTACGGACAGTATCTTGATTCCTGCATATGATGATCGTTTCACGGCCTTACTTTCTCTTTAAATAAGATGGAGTAGAAGAGTGAGATACAACTCCGTGGTTTAATCACTTTAACTGAATAGGTTCTCAAGATCACTCACTTTTTTACTGCAGTTAGCAATAAATGATTCGGAATGCCTTGTATATAATTTTAAGACGTCTTTTATTAATCCTTATTACAAGTACCGTATCAATATAAGACTGTCAGTTTCCTCTTATTCACGTTGATGTGTGGACACAAGACGGCATCTTCTAACCACTCGTCGGTTTGCCTTTGTGCGTGGGAATAATGGCGTCGTCTGGTTCTTCCTCTCGTCTTGTGTGGTCCACTTGTTGGTGATAAATGCTCGGGGTGGAAACTGACTACGATGGCCTTCGTGGGTTCTCTAGGTGCGATACAATTGTTTGACCGGTCGGGAGTCCCAACGTGTCAATCTGAGTCGTATCGATGGTGCTGACTGCAAGACTCCGGTGATTGTCCACAAGAACTTCTCGTGGTCGATCAATCGACGATTCCTAAGTTTACCAGTTAGGGCTGGAAAAACGGTGCCTTTCATAAGCCCCACTGCCTTTGCATATATCCTCGGTCACTCCTTGTTCTTGGGTAAAGATTTGACGCGCCTGAGGATCTTGTTGCAGGCAGTTGGTGTGGTTTGTTCAGTTCGGTTTTTGGTTCTGCTCTGAGGGGAAGGCGAGGTAAACTCCGCTTTTATTCCCTCAGTCAGGTGATCGGCTTGACCAATGGGGTGGCACACCTAGCAGCCTGAAATCGCTTGCAGGCGTGCACCTCTACTCAAGGAGGAAATGACTCATGAAGAGGGAATGGCAATAAACTAAGGGGACTCGAATGTGGGCATTCCTAGGTTACTACCTGGTGACATGGGAAAGTCCTATTAGGGTCACTACATTCTTGTTACAGCAACCAATAATCAAAAATTACTTTAATTACTCTAAATTGCAGTTAAACATGTTTTGTTTTTTAAATGTTGTGCTCATGCCCAATGTAACTGTGCAAGAAGTTTTGGTTAAACACGTATGATTTGGTAAGACGTTTTACACGGACAGAACTTTTATTATCCAAACAATCTCATCATACATCGCATTATACTGTAGTAGATCACGACAAGCAGTTCAAATATATTGTTTGGTTTAGATTACTTTATGAATGTGCCTAGTGTACGCTAAAATTAATATATGTCTAAAATATATGTCAGGTTTGCTTAGGCAACCCTGATACGCATTACAATTGCCGATAAAATGATAAATCCAAAAGTCCATGAAATAGTGGATAGTAGTCCTAACCAAACAGGGGTCCACGACAAATCTCTTCCCCGTAGCATAATCCATCTCATGGATTCAACTGCCAGTGTATGAGGTAAACCTTGACTCAGTTTTTGATTAAAATTGGACATACCCAGTGTTGGCCATAAAATACCTATAAATAAAAGAAAAATTCTACAATCACTCTGCAATTTGGTATTTGAACCAATGGTGTGCTGTATTTGCAGGAACTTTGCTTTTAGTGGTGGCTGTAGTTGATATGTCACTTTTTGAAGATATTTAAAATTAGTTTTTTTTAAAGGTATGGTGATGATGATGAATCAGCTTCCAACAGGGTTTGCTATGGTTTCTCAGGTCCTCAATGAACATGCTTGGTTGTCAGTGGTTGTCGCAATGCCAGTGTGAGCCCCCTGCCCCCTCCACCATAACAAATATAGTTTTACTTATATTGGTAAAAGGTGATGACTGATTTTCATTGAAAGAAAATTTTGGGTCTTAGGGAACCTGCAGGAAAGAAATTTGGGGTGTTTAGCATCCTAGAAGGGCCTCGCAGGACTGAAAATTTAAGGTCTTTTGGGTCTTTTGCTGTGCTGGATTAACCATTAGACACAGTAGGCACCGGCCTATGCGCCCTACGCATTTCAGAAGCCTTGCGACAACCGGTACCCACGAAGTTTTGAGCAAACACCTAGCTCACCTACTCCTAAAATCACCACCGTTGATTGGGTCGTACAACATTCAACTCCTTGGACAGACATTGCAAGTTTGGCATCATGGTCATTTAAAGTTCAGAATACAAATATAAATTTTGCTAAAAGGAATTACCGCGACTAACATTATAAAAACAATTTCCAGCACCACCATGGATTTATCTCTCAAGCAATTAGCTTTACAATGTCGGTTATTTGAAATGCTAGTTTTTTGTTAAAAAATAATATATAAGTTACTAACCAGCCATGGCATAACATGGGAAATAAATCAGAAGTGAACCCATCATGGCTACCCTTTCTTCGTTGCAAACTGTTGATAAAAACAAACCTGTAAAGAAGAACAAATACAGTTTTTTATTTTCGTCTTTTAAAAATCTCTTTAGAAATCTTTACCTAAAGTCATGCCACATACACCATGTAAAAAAGAAAACGTTATAACCAACAACAAGCTACCTCTTGTATGCACTTTAAATACTTCAATTGCAATGACCAAGACTGTAGCAACTTGAATGACCACTACACCCACTTGTGTGAGAAAGAATCCACACATTATCTCAAATGAAGTCACACCTATTGCAATGGTATACGTATCTTACAATTGGGTTAAAGTGGTTAGAATGTACACTTCCATACCTGAAACAGAACTTCTTTCATACGTTCCTTGTTTTCTGTCAATAATAAATGTCAGTGAAGTCAAGCCAACTGCAGTGATGTATACAATGGTCAGAATTGCTCCGGCAGCCATAAACTCTGTCGTGTAGGTTTTATCATCGTTACTGCCGTAAATTGGCTCACCAACCTCCATCAGAAGTATACATCAAACACACGCATTAATTAATAGGCCTGTATTGAATTGAAATACCTCTAATAGGTTGCGAATTATTTTTGGATATTTTTTGATGTTATGAACCGTCCCTTCAGAAAAGTCATCTAAAGCTTGCTGAAAGGCTTTTCGTAAGAATAATGTAATTTGTTGGTTAGTTGTGTCTAGTCTTAGATGAATTCTGCTGGCTTGAACAATGTTGTCGGGTACATTTCTACCTGTAATGAATCTTTAAAAAAAATATAACAAGGGCATTAAACTGTAAATGTGGCCAACCTGCTCCTGATCAGGGTTTATTTAACCATAAGGCACACGACATTCAACTTAATTACAGTAATAAAGTATGCATTTTAAAGTACCTGGTCATTAGAGCATTACTAAAGTTTGTGGATATGTGTATAACACCTGCTGCTTCGCCATTGACAACCAAATCCACACCTTCTTCATATGAATTGACTGCAATCTTTAAAAAGAGAAAGACATGAGTACACAGAGTTGAAAATTGATTTAATTTACTTCTGTTACCTGATGAACTGTTGTATTGTCTATTTTTTGTAAAAATTTGGTACCATAGTTTTTGTCCTCATTGTATATCGCCACAGGCACATCATGTGGATCTCCACCAATTATCAAACAGAATGCCATGATTTGTATTGCCGGCAGTAAGAATTGAAAAATGAGTAACCTGGAAAATATATCCATATATAAAGTACCATACACAAGCTGTTATGAGATTTCTTGCATCCTAAGCAAAGAAAGCATTTAGTACTGTACCAAATAAAATGTCGTATGGACAATTGCAGCATAAAAATAGGTTAGCGACAAATTGTACCATGTTATTCATGAATGCGTTCACTTTAGAAATTGAACAAAAAAATTGAACTTAGTTCACATCAAATAGTGAACGTGAAAGAAGTTCACTGCATGACAAAAATTTCAAAAATTGTACAAAAATGTACCAAAACAACAGTAATTACTTTAAATTTCTTCTCATCTGAATGAAATTTTTTGTCACTAAAGCCAAAAGTCGTCTTGGACTTTGTGTCACAAAAAAGTGTCCATGTTTTGATTTGTTTGCGAGTTGGTCTGGCACAGTAATTTTTCCTAAAAGCAAACAAATAGCATTATTTAAAGATAAAATTACATTATTTATGAATAGAATTGATTTCTTACGTTTGCTCTCATTTGAATTTAATTGATCCTCTCTCTGAGTAAGAAATGTTACATTAGTTTTGTCTGCTATACTTTTAACTAGCAAGGAAAATTAATTGTTACTCGGTCGTCTTCTTTGCAAAGCTTAAGATAAACATCTTCCAGGGTTGGCACTTGGTAGCGATTTAAAAGAACAACTGAATTCTCTTCAACGATTATTCTTCCATTTCGCATAATACCGATCTGATAACATAGGAAAATTCCTAAAGCCTAGTTTTATTTGCTGTTTTGTTTATGGCATTATTGGCGCTCTTTCCAAATAAATCAAAATATTAAATTTATCATTAAAGGCCTTTCGATCCTATGATCATCGTCAGTAGTGAAACTTTATTTGAAATATTGTATTACAACATTCACTTATATAAGTGAATGTTGTAATATCTCAAATAAAGTTCCACTACTGACGATGATCATATGGTCGAAAAGCCTTTCGTAGGGTATTTGAAGAAAATGTGCAGATCGTTCCAATGAAATCATTGTTCAACTACTGTACAGCTTGTGCAGTGCAGTAGATATATCTGATTTGACTCACTCTGATTACAGATTAATTGTGATTGGATTTTGATTTTGCAATTGCTATTGCAAGAGAGAATGTTGTTTAAAACTCACTTTATTCCCTTGGCGTGCTTCTTCAATATAATGTGTAGTAATGACCACAGTTGTATGTTCATGATGACACATTTCGATCAAATGATTCCAAATGCTTAAATTATTATTAACTATGTTAGTTAGTTATTTTCTTAGTCGATATGGTTAAAAACCTTTCTGTTAGTATTGGATCAACTCCTACAGTTGGTTCATCTAAAATGAGCAAAGGTGGTTTGTGCAGAAGAGCAATTGCAAATGAAACTCTTCGTTTTTGGCCTCCACTTAATCATTGAGAAAAAAAGAAAACAAACAACTATATTAAGCAATCTGCAAAAACAAAAGTCTTTTGTAGGGTCGACTTCAGGCACAATCAAGCATGTGGTTCAAAAATATATTACAATTATATTATAATGCATTTAAAAATGTATTAAGTTTCACAATGTACGTGAGAATACATTTTGTACTACATTTTTGAATGCAAATGATACTACATTTTAAAAATTCTTTTTTTCAATTTCAATTTTTTAATGGAGGTATTGCTTTAAAGTTGCTGCGTATACGGTAACCATATAAATCAATACCAGTAATGCTTACCTAAGTTGCTGTATTAGTCTGTTAGTAGATGGTAATTTAAGTAACTCGACAAGGAAATTAATTCTTTTCTTCACATCACATTTACTCAAGCCATGTAAACGACCAAAATAATTCAATATTTCAGGGATGTTCAATTCTTGGTACAACGCTAACTCCTGGAAACACAGTAATTAAGCAACGTGACTGAAAAAGACGTTGTGTTGGAAGCTATCAACTTGTAAAAAAAAATTAAGTATCTGCAACTTGCCGCTTAGTCAAAATGTAATTACAAGTAATAAACTGAATGAACTGAACCACCAAATCAGTTATATTGCTAGACTAGTGCTAACAGTATTAATTTTAAATGTGCTGAGTGAATCACAAGGCTGGCTCAGAATTTTGTTACGGACAGGGAACCAGCAGTGCCCCCTAGCACCCCCCCCCCTCTCCTCAGATGGGCCTGGTACTTTCAAATTTTCAAAGTGAAAAATTGTGAACAATTTTCAAAATTTGGGCTCCACTAATAACTTTTTCCCGAAGCCCTGATGAATCAGAAAGTATTAAATTTACTTGTGGCATGTATCCAACTCTAGATCCAGGTATTTGACATTTAACTGTACCAGGTGTTTCACCATAAACTTCAATTTTTCCTTTGTTTGGGTACATCAGACCAACAATACATCTGAGTAGACTCGTCTTGCCACATCCACTTGGTCCAAGTAGTCCATAGCTGTAAAAGTGAAGCTACAGGTCAGTGGTGTTTAAGTATAGGCATTTCTTTATTTCAAAAAGTAATATTGTTTAGCTTACATTGTTCCTGATTCCACAGTCATGTTGAGACCATTTAGTATCCCAATTTTCGACTTGCCAATTTCATAGCTGAATTGCAAATGTTGAATCGAAATTGCGGGTTCGGTAAACCCATCCATGAATCCTGTGTAGTCTTTAAAAATACAATTCAATTAAAAAAAACAGTGCCGGTGTGTTTCGAACTTCCCCGTAGAACGAAACTGAATTCCAAACCAAACCGAACAAACCACACCAACTGCCTACAACAAGGTCCTCAGGCGCGTCAAACCTTTACCCAAGAACAAGGAGTAACTGAGGATATACGCTTCTGAAAGGCACCATTTTCCAGTCCTAACTGGTAAACTTAGGAGCCGAGAACCTCTCTAGGACGATTATATTTAAAGTTGGCCCAATAGCCCTACCTGGAGTTTCGTGGCCAACACAACCCAACCAGTTCAATGATGGTATAGCAAACCCCCTAAACAACACACGAAGGGAATCGAAGAGAGTCTCCATCCAGAGCATTCAATTGCGTCCAACGACTGAACCACATGGGACAAGAAGAAACGAAAGACAATGCCATTATTCCCTGATAATACAGTTGAAAGTTCAATTTTTTATTTCTATTTTATTTATTCATTTATTTATTATTATTCCATAAAAACTATAGACTACCAAGTATTGACACCTATATAAATATTACTAATTAATGACTTTGAGAGTTCTATGGATTGTGAAACAAGGAAATGCTTTCTAATCATGGGTTTTTGTTTGTTGTTTTCGATTTTATTTATAAATACATTAACTTATTGAATTTTTAATCTTGGCCCAATCTCAGCACAATATACAGGGTGTTTACTTAATTACTTTCTAGCCAGATAATTCCAAAACGTAAAATGTCATCAAAATTCTGATGATTTATTTGATTACGATGTGTGGGGTAAAAAGCATCAAAACTTACGTCCGGCGATTGCAACAATGTGATCCATCCGCTATCTCCAAAACAACGTCATGGACAAAAACTTCCAATTGGAAAGTTGTAGAGCATCCATCATTTGTTTGGTTTGGTAGTGGGTTTTATTTCTTTTAAATATTTGGGTATATGCAAAAATTAGACCTGAAAAGTTGGTAAAACTACCTTAAAAAGCATCATTATTTTTACCTTCTCTCCTCCCTAACATTACAATTGTCCCACAGTTATTTTGGGACTGGTTTCCTTACAGCTGTGGGACGACTGTAATGTTAGGGAGGGAGGCGGGAAGGTAGAAGCAATGATGTTATTTAAAGTAATTTTAACCACTTTTCACGTCTAATTTTTGCAAACACCCAAATATTTAAAAGAAATCAAACTACCTACCTAAACTAAACAAATGATGCTCTACAACTTTCTAGTTGGAAGTTTTTGTCTATGACATTATTTTGGAGATAGCGAATGGATCGCAGTGTTGCAATCACCTAATGCAAGTTTTGATGCTATTATTGAAGACCACCCTACACTTCATAATCAAATGTATCACCAGAATTTTGATGACCTTTTGCATTTTGGAATTATCTGGCTGAAAAGTAATTAAGTAAACACCCTGTATTAATATTATACTATCGAAACATTAGTAAGCTTAAAGAGTGACTGAATGAAATAAGTTAAACTAATACAGGGGTGGCCAACCTGCAGCCCATCGGTTGTCAACTTGAGGCTCGCGGGGAGGGGATGCGACTCAAGCAGGTGGGAATGCGACTCAAGCGAGCGTGCCCTTGCGCTAGCCAGTCTGCGGCAAGCTCAAAAAAAATTTGGTAGTGTGGTCCGACTGAAAAGGTTGGCCACCCCTGATCTAATATAATGTTTCATTAGCATTTGATTACAATATACCGTATCACTAATTGTTTACCGTACCCATTGCTTTCAACTTCAATCTCAATTATTTTTGCCATACTCTTTCGACAAATAAAAAATTGGTCAAATTCCTCAACACATAAAATAGTCAAAGAATAGAATTATTTTTATAGATTTTTGGAAAATTTCTTATGACTTGGGGTAAAAAATAACCTGGCCTGGGTAAGTAAGAGATTTCTTAGATTGGTAGTGTGAGGATTAAACAACAAAATACATTTACAATACATCACTCAGGCGATATGCTGACAAATTTTCTTATATAAATTACTTCAATGTTTGAAACTAAAACTATCTGTGCCTTGGCTAGACTAAAAAGTGGTTGTACCAAGTCTTTGGTCTCAGACGTTGAGAAAAAAGAACTCAAAAAATACCTAAACTCAATTAAATCGAATACGCACAGATATGGATCATGTTTTGAAAACTTAAAGTAATTGAAGTAGTAATCTAAAATTTCACTTACCAGATACAAGCTCAATATAATCTGCAATGCACATTGTCAGAAATTAAACATAAATTAATTAATAAACAATTAATAATTTTCCACTGAACAGCTGTGGTCATAAAAATATCTCCTCACTATAGCTTAACAACAAGTTATCATAAAAATTCAATGGTGTTCATTATGGACCAGAGGATTTATATCACCATGGCTGTACACAACATAAATCCACAATTTAAGTAAAATCTTACCCATGATGATTGTTTGGGCAGCTTATTTTTGTCTACGTTGGAAAATAACAAAAAAACCCAAAAAAAAATGAAATCTAGCAGAATCTGGCAAAAAACTGTACCGGTAAATGAGCTTTCTTTTATCGTAAACCAATCCAAATACAGTAGAATGGAGATATCATAAAATCGAGCTAAATTAACATCAAATACAGTAGCACCTGTTATGCCTATAACTGTAGTGGAAAACTCATAACTCCAACAGACCTTATTGTATCAATAAAAATAAAGTAGGCAATCTGGTAGCTTTCACTATTTACGTTGCACATACGTCACTCAGCTGAAATGCAAATGGTGGTCACTTTAAATCGTCGCCATTTGCAATTCACCACTTCGTACACGTCTGTGAATATACATAGGGACTAATCGGGCCCACAAAAATTGAATTATTATCGTATATTTACAGTGCTGCATTGTTTGTCATTCAACATCATTTCATAAATAAACATATTTCAAGTCTGATTTTGATGTTATTAAAAATGAATTTTAAACCCCAATTTAATGATTCTTAATCTAACAAAAAATGGGGCCCCATTGGACTTCAATAAACCCTAGGCCCCAAAAAACCTAGATCCACCTCTGATCAAATCACATTGATTTGTCCATTAAGCAGCAAATATAAATTTGTTGTATTTTAGCAACATGATTGCTTCGATACAATAATATCACCAACTGCTTTAAAAACTTTAAAAACTTTAAAAACTTTAAAAACTTTAAAAACTTTAAAAACTTTAAAAACTTTAAAAACTTTAAAAACTTTA
>JAQIXU010002723.1:0-11053 GCA_034701245.1 Strigamia transsilvanica
GACCATAAATACGCCTTTGTGGCCCCAAAATTACCACACAAAAATTTCCCAAAAATAATTTTCGAAAATATTTTTTTATTTGGAAATTGAAGGGCCCCCAAAACTAAGGGGCCCCCATGCTACGCCCCTGTCATTGTAATCAACTATTTAATAGGTTTACAGTTATGTTTACCCTGGGAAAACTGTAATTTACAGTTTTTAACCATAGAATAAATGTTCTTTAGTTGTTTTGACATTTATTTAGTAGATTTACAGGAATTTACAGTTTTTAAACACAAAATAAATGTTATAAACTGATAACACTGAGATAAATGCACATAGAATAAAGAAATCAATGTTTAAGGGTGTAGACAAATCGATCCGCGGCAGACACGATACAAAGCAGCAAATGAGCGTCTTAATTGAATTACACGAGTCAAGTGGATTTCAACGGTTTTATTAACATTCTCCCCCGTGACGCGCTCACTTACGAGCTCATTTGCGTCGAGCGAGAGAGCATTGTTTCCAGCGCCCACTAATCACATTCCAACTGTAACACGTGACTATTTAGCCAAGGTCGAACACAAACAACGCGTACGTTTCGAGGTCCATTTTCTCAATCGATCTGAGCGCGAGGTGCCTTGAGCGCCGTTAAGTCAAAGCCAAACACGAGATGAAAACGGGTCGCGATGATTTGGCAGTTGGTTCGACTTGTCTCGGGGGCGAATATAAGACGTGAAGACACAATGCACCATCTCCAAAGTGTGGCTTTTGCCCACAAGTAAAACTACAACTGAAATGCCAGTGACAGCGTGTACAGCGCAGCACGTGAAATGTAAAGGCAACGTTGATGTTCCTTCAGGAGATAATTGGAATCGTCACTCCTTACGACGCTATAAATTAAATTTCAACTGTCATGTTGTTTAAGAATATCTCCGAGCTAATAGGAAAGGGAAATTAAATTATATCGTGTGTAATAATACACGTGTAATTAAGTTTTCCGTTTTCTTTTGATTCTTCCCGGTCGTATAATTTCAATTGTTTATGTTGGGGATTAGGGATGAAAGTAATGTGAGTATGGAAAGTATGTGGTGTGGTATTCGAGGCTGAGGATGCAAAATGAATGGGTGATGGGTGACGTGCAGGATGGGGAATTTCATAACGCATAGGGGCGTGTTGGAAAGTGAAGGGAAAGGAAGGCAACATGCGAAGGCAAAACCCTGTTGTGAGTCATTAAAGTTGGTTGGGTGAGAAACAATAAAACACGTGGCTAAAGGAAAGTGAAAAGGGACAATTTGGAAATTAATTTCGATTGTATCAATTTAGTCGGTACGTTTCATCGCGGGTTGTTTTATCGATGAAAAAGATTTGTGGAATGTTGCGAATTCTTGGCTGTTTTAGAAAGAAATCAAAACATCTTACAGAGCGGTCGATTACTGCAGTAGATTACTAATTATCAGGGGAATTAATCGGAATTCATTTAGTGTGATTTGATTTGAGTTTGATGTAAAACGGAAATAGATTAGTACAGAGGTTCCCGATTTTTTTAGGATGGTGTAGCTGTTAGTAGAGTACGATGTGGTGACGTACCAGTAGGTCAAACACCAAGAATCCGAAAAAAAATTAAAAATATTCACAAATTCCAGTCAAAAATTGCATGTTCACAAAATCCAACACCAAAAATCTATAAAAATTAAAAATTTTGCCCAAAAATATCAAAATTTCCACAAATAAAACCAAAATTCCATTCAAAAATAAAAAATTTCCCCCAAAAAATCACAAAATCAAACACCAAAAATCCATAAATAGTCAAAATCTCCTCCAAAAAAATCAAATTCTTCTACAAAATATAAAAAATTCCATTCAAAATCCACTTATTGGTAGCTCGACATTCGCGTACCACAGGTTGGGAACCCCTGGACTAGTCGATACAATAATCAAAACGTTCATAATAGTCGTCTGATGTTTTTGTGTTGTAGAAAATCCAACAAAATGTGAAATTTACCTTTGTAGATATCAATTGTAATTCTTGGAGATGAATTCATACATTTTGATGTACGTGTCTGATAATTAAGTGTGGTTTATTAACACATCAGGAAAGCTAGGCCCAATGTTAGATTCAGCCATGACAGCAGATGCGACAATGCTCGCATCTTTTTCCGACCCAATTGTTTGTGCATACCAACGAAAATAATAGTCCTAAGAGCAAAGCGACCAGTTGTTCTTCGCAAGGCCCCCCGAACATCAACAAAGTCGGTGTTGTGTTATTTTGCTCCTTCGCCATTGCAAGTTTATGGACCTAGAGAATTCCAGAAGTGGTTTTGGTTGGTGTGTCGCATTTGGGCATATTTTTAACAACTTTTCCTAGATTTTGTAGTCTGTTCACGTATTTCTCTTGATCTTATTTATTTTCTTCTGAATCAGCACACCGAGATCTACAAGAAAATTTATTTCCGCATTGGAGGACCCATATTCTGAACATTAGGGCCTCGAGAAAAAGTTATTATTTGCAAAAAAGAATTATTTTTTTCGAAAAAATTTTGGAAAAACCGATGTCTGAGCTGGCCCCTGAACAGTACCCAATTGCATCTGTGACTGAGCTTATTAATGGAAATTCATTTCAACTTAAATAAGAGCTATAGAAAAACTGCAACTCGAAAATGTTGTCGTTTATGTCACCATATATCACTCCGTGATAATTTGCATCCCTTTACACCCGTTGTAACCCGTGTGTGCATGCGCACTTGCCATTTTTGGCTCGTTGTCAGGCTAAATTAGATTCTTAATCAAACTTCATTGTACCCAAAGCGAGGCGGCCAAGCAGGGCGCTCGTTCCCCTCCATACCGAATACCTTGTGGCTAATTGAAAACGCCTCGCCTTAGTTCACGAGCATCAACTAGGCCATAATGCACTGCGCATCTCATTAAAAGACGGAAAAGCCAAAGCCAAACTGTATAAAGTGTAGCGTTTATTAAAATGTAATTTACAAAGGTGAACGCCAACTCGAAAGCCGTGATTTGATGGACAGATGGTGGGGAGAAGGCAATTCTAATCCGAATTCTAAGACGCATCTAGATTGCACAAAAGTGGAAAAAAACGATACCAGGCGGCGACGCGTAAAGATCCGACTATTGTTAAGGCTGCAGGACCAATTCCTTTTGAAGGAGGGATACAAGTCCAGGGAGGAAAAGCAGCCAGCAGGAAAATTAGCACGAAGGGTGGCGGCTATTGTGCGGCCACAGATTACACGCGCTCATCAGAATGGAGGAAAGCAGGGGGAAACGATAATCTTCGATCGACATGACGCTATTGGACAGCACATCAGTCGCAGTCACCAAACTGAGCCAATGGCAATGAGGAGTGCGATTCGCCCGACTTATAGACCCAATAGATGAGTGTGGGAAAGTAATTATCACCGGAGATCGACTCCCCGACTCAATTTCAGCTTGGATGAATAAACAGCTTGGGCTCTCCATACCAATAACTAAGGCTTGCTCTTGCTCTTTTCAGCTCTCTTCACTCACGCCCTTACAACTCTATTCTATTCATTCACTCGCTTTTTCAATTGCTTTGCAAACAAATTTAAAAGTCAATAGAAAAACTATACAAACAAGAAATGAAATAGAAATTTGTTGTGTTAGAATTTAGAGTGACCAAATTTGGCCAAAAATTGGACTTTTTGCATCTGAGAAAGTTTTTTTGGCCACTAGGACAAACCATCTGGAACCGGGACGTCTGGTCACCCTGATTGAGGTCAAAATTTAAGAGTCATAGTCTCTCATCAGTTTCAAAGATTTGTTTGGACCACTTGCTGGCAATAAAAAAAAATAATTGCACTTTATAAAGACAGGTAAATGATAGTCAAATAATGACCAAGCACTTCTTGCAAACTAGGCAGTACTAAAAATTTTCACACCTTTGCAACTTGGGTATTGATTGGGAGCAAAGGTGAAAGAGATGTGCAATTTCTAAATTTAGCCTAAGCACATATAATAAAATTAAAGATATAGAATTCGAAATTCCAAACGACTGGTTATTTCGACTTGCGCTTGTCATGCAAACAAAAGGCAAAACAAATGCAACAATTGTCGAAATCTGCGCCATCATTGCACACTTAATGAGAGATGTGTATCACAAAAAGAAACCCAGCTGTGAAGTGAGTGCAAAACAGGTCAACCTATTATAAGCTTATACATTACATTACACGCCTATTGTGTTATGTTAGGTATCACTAATCAGTTGATACCACTTTTATATTTCATAATCATTGCCATGAACAACACACAAGTCTTGAAATGGCATTTTTAGACCTAGGACAATTGTTTTTATTTGATTACACATATTTGTTTTATAGAAAAAGAATACTCTTACATGGAAAAAAATTCTAAGTAAAATTGCTGGTGTAATTAGGCTTTAGTTTGAAATCAACTTGTCAATAGATAAGGGTTAATTAATGGCATCTCCCGCAGACACGCGCACGCAACGCGAAGCAAAGCGGCAGGGAGGATAGCACGTTTGAATCGACTGCGTGGGTGGCGGACACCTTATTGGAGAACCTTTGCACGCTCATCCAAGCGTTAATTATTATCCAGTTAGGAAAAATGTCAGGTCAAATCAAGTCACACGTTTACACTTGACTTGAGTTTGATTAAAAATCAAAAAGCGAATATTAAAAAGCCGATTTATCGAGAGCAAAACACGGCGAAAATTCAAACTGGAATAAACAACTTCTCGAGCGGCTTTATCAAGAAAGCAATGCCCATAAGGTTGTTAATTATTGTGGAATGTGACGTCACACAGTACATCAGGCGAATGGGTATGCAAATGCGTCTCAGGCAATGCATACCAGAGTGGCCGCACTTTATGGAGTGGGCTCTACTTGTAAATCACATCAAATTTAATTTCCGCACTAACAAAGTTAATTACCCTACAAACTCTATATAACCAGTGAGGTTAAATTTCAGCAATGGATGTACATGCAGTTAACACTAAAGCTGATCTTGACACCTAACATGAAGCCAAATGAGTTATTGTTAATAAATAGGCAATAACTGGATTCAAAAACGTAATTTCGGCAATAAACTTCGAAACATCCATTCTGTGTAAGGTCAGATGGACTTGCTAGCACCACATTGTGTATATATACTTGTTAAAAAGGGGAGGGCTGAACTGAAGGAGTGTCTTTTTATGTTTTTATCACGTTTTATTACTATGCCATTAGCGCTTTGACTTCCTCCAGACCCTGTTTTCTGCAACTAATTCACTCAATAATAATATAAAATCACAAGTAAATAATAAAATGCATGTTTATTTACACAAATAACACAATAAATCAATATTTCAAAGCACAGCAAGTTGGGAAAAGGCTAAGAGTTGTCAGTACAATCGATTTTTTAAGCAGAATTGATGCCACTCAGCAACATTTAACAGTAGGCAAATGGCCATTAACCTATTCCCATCAATAAACAAAGAGTGACAAAAGAGGCACATTAGGCCTCAGTAGGTCCAATTGCTACCTGACGTGACGTCTTCTTCAGTCTGGTCTGGGAACAGAAATTTTCACATCCCCAGGTGCCAAGTTCTTACCAGAGGAAGCCAGCCCCCATGAGGCTGCAAACAAACCCCTTCAACCAGAGCAGCCACACAAAATAAAAATAAAATGATTTATGATTTCCCAAAAAAATTAAAAAAATGTCTAATTCACAGTAAAGTATTCTAATTAATTTGATATTTGCATGACCTGGACCCCGAAGTGTTTTTAGAGGTCCGTTAAGTAGTGCATGGGCACAAGAATACACCGTTCTCAATTTCTCCTCTTCCTCCCCACTCCCTTTTTCGACGGACCAATCAGAACCCCCGGCGCCATATCTCCATTTTCCCACCCTTTTCTCACGAGGTTCCTTCAACCACAAACCACGCCCCCTACTGTCAGCGGCACGACTTCAAAGCCAATAATGGCTGTGCAGCCCGCAGGCTGGCTACGAAAATCTTGGGGTTGTAAACACCTCAAAGTACCCCCAATAAACCAATAGATACCCAACATCGTTCAAAGACATTAGACTCCCGTTAAAGCAAGAAGGAGAATGAAGGAAAAAAAGAAGAAGAAAAAACAACTTCTGGGGCTATGTTTTTCTATAAACTTTACAATTACAACCACTCCTGCCACTTCTCTTCATTTACTCTTTGTTTCTAAGATACACACGTCGAAGTTTGCGCCAAGTAAATAAAAATAAACAATTCGCACTGGACTGCAGCGCGGATCCAAGGAATGCAAGACGTTTGGGCAATGCACCCGTTCCCACTCAATTTGCTCAAGCAGATGCCAGTTTTTAAATGGATCCAAATTACCCTTTGGTCTCAAAAAGAAGATTGACACACAGGGGGTCAAAAGAAGCGACTTTGGGTTACATCTCTCGGGATTCACTCATTGGCCCGCGTGGGGACTGTCCCCAAATGATCGCAGCCCTTTGACACCCCGCTTTCTCAAAGGCCACCACTAATCCTTAAATTAAAAAGCTCACTTACTTTAGGTTTAATTAGTGTGCAAACACTCCTTGCCGACGAGGAAATAAGCGCGAAACGTGAGAAAAATGTGCATTTTTCGCATTTTAAATAAGTGTTAATGGAACTACTGGTCAGCCATGTTGTTCACCTGGATGCCAGGTGATGGGTTTAACTATAATGGTCAAACCTAGGGCAGAAAGAGACAATTGGATGGAGTCGTCAAAGATGATAGCGCGTGTGCGCCCTCTTGCATTAAGCACGCACCCAACTAGCAAAACAAAGAACTAGTCTGGTGCAATAAAACCCGGGTCCTATCAAGGACTACAATAGCGTCCTATTGACAAAGATGAGTAAAATGCCAAGGCCAAAGAGATGCCCAAGGCCTTTTATGGGTCTCTCTCAGAGAATGTTTAATGACATGGCCACTGGTTGTAAACATCTGAGGCCAAATCGCCAATCGGTTACGCAATTACTGATCCTTCAACTCATATTTCTTGCCAATTTATCATATGTGCAAGTTAATAACTGAATTCACTCGTTGTTTTGCAGAGATTCTCCAAGTTCCGGTCAGTTGCAGTACCCACAGGACCCCAATAGAAGACCGGACACTTCATTTCTATTCGGTTTTTCCGTTTAATTTAATGAAATTACGTTGCAGTTGACCATGAATTAAATGCAGGACTAAATAAAAAGCGTGACTTGTTCTCTTTTTTTTTCTTCCTTGACAGATTTTTGTATCTAAATGTCCTTTTTCCACCTGGACAAGTTTACCTGAGTGGGGAGGTTCCAGGGGCTGGAGCTATAAACCCATTTAGGCCGCCTGGGAAAGGGTCCTGCTCTATACCGAGGGTGGCGCGCGCTGTTTCTCACCCCTTCCTACTCGCCTACCCCCGCTATGCTGTATTATGACCTTAGTAGACAGCAGCGTTCGGTTGACTCAACGATGTCAAGCTGTTTGCACACCCTGGATGCTCGCATATCAAAGCGATTAGCCACAGTCTACGGAAAGAGAGAAAGAGAAAGGGCAAAACGATTGTGGTTCCGTACTAAAGACGAGTTTTTAGCAAAATTGCACAGGTCTCTTCGTGGCAGGCGTAACTAAAGAATGGTTTAAAGAAATGCTACCTGTTTCCACAACATTCTCACGCCAAGAATTGGCTTGTTTGCGTGTACGTTTGAAAGAAAAGAGAAGTGCGGGAAGAAAGAGAGAGATTGAGATGTACAGAAATGTGCACTGAAAGCATTTCGCACACTAATAAAGCAATTATTGTCATCATTGCTGTTTCTCTCGGTGCACTCAATCTGTTTTATGGAAGCAAAAAATTGATTTTGGTTTATTGGCGTCAATTAAAATCCATTAGTTGGGGTGATGCAGTCTCTGGAGTCTCCATAAAAAATATTTAGTGAGGTGACCCTGGAATGACTACTAAGGGGGCGATGAATACATTTTGTTAATATTTTGTGTGCAATTGGTAATTTAAATGGTTATTAGTTTGGAGTTTTCTCGTCAGGTGTCTGTTCGGTGCAATCTCGTCCTCTTGTGAAATGAAATAATAGGTTTAAGGAACAATGATTGATTTGCTAGCATAGCATTCAATTATTTATCCTCGAGATTGAAATTTTTTATAAAAATTTGGCATTAATTTTTTTTTATTCTATCTCACCAAGAAATAAATATTACACATTTTAGACGCAAAATCTGAACAAAACAAACCGCAATGGAAGACTACACAGACATAATTCTTTTATCCCGCGACTTGATGATGGTATAACGCATAAATACGAAATAAAAAGATAGTATGTATTAATTTGATTTGTTTTAAAGCACAAAGAAGAAGCTAACACCTTGGAATGCGACAAAATGCGCATGAAAAGATGCATAGAAAAGTTGCGACAAGATGTAGAGTATGAAAAGCTGAATTTAGAAAGAGACAAGAAACGTTTAAGAAAAGGACAACAAACTTACGCCAAACTGTGCAATGCCAAATCAGACTTGCACAAAACATTTCTGGAAAAGGAACGATTAAAACAAATAGTAAATTGTGCCCGTTATGTGTGTTTTAGGACAAACAAATGCTTTTTTTTCGTTCAATAACATGTACAGGTGGACGAGGATACGAAACAAATAAGATACAAAATCACAACGATGGCCAATCAATTGGAAATGGAGCAAGCAGACATTCAGAAACTTGCAATGGAGGACTATCACGATGATGAGTTTGATGAGAATTCTTCGAACGAGATAATCCTGAACCTCGAAACAACCGGTCAAGAGTTGGTACTCTACGCTCAAGATCTGTTTAGTCTAAATAAAAAAATGTCCGTTTTCAAATTAATCCACATTTAAAAAAAAATTTACTGTACAGTATTTAATTTATTTACAATTTAGCAAGCATTCTGCGTGGAGACTTAAATATTTATCATGTCAGTTAACTCCTGACTCAATAGCTTGCGATCTGTCTTCGGAGGAGGAGGATGAAGTCGATAAGAAATACTGCTCATTGGCAAACAAGGATGCAGCCAAGTAAATAACATCACCAAATAAGATTTATTGTTCCGTTAACTTTTTTATTTGCGCAAATTCAAACAGACAATGTAATTATTCTGTTATTGAGGTGCAAGCATCGCCAGAACAACACTGTGCGGAAATACAAGCGTCGTGTCTGTCGACCATTAAATCAGCACAGACCGATGTTCCACTCGTAACTAATGATTTTGTTCAAACCGACGAACCAACCTCTTTCATACATTTAGATAAATATACAGAAACATACGCGTCTGTGTCTCCAGCTTCCACACAAACTCCTCCGTCACCACGGTAATCTAATAGAATATAGTAATCAAAGTGACCCCACTTTGTCCCAGTGTCCCAAAATCTGGTTACCCTTGTATATAACAATACATATTTAATTTTTTCTTTGTATACCGCAACAGCGTATCAGTAGACAGTAAAAAATCCGAAGAATGCTTGCCAGTTGTTGACCAATTGGAATCCGAATGTATAAGACCGCCTGAAATCTGCTTAAAAAAATACTCAGTTGAAACCTCACCAGAAGAAAACAGATGTAAAACACCAGTAAAATGCCCAGAAGAAAACCCAATGAAAACACTATTACGATACTCAGAAGAATGCCAATCGAAAACAGTACCAAGATGCCCCGAAGAGCAGCCGAACGTCGTATCAGCTTGCGACAATTCGTGCCAATCGTTTATGGAACCGACCCGTCGCTTTCCAGAAAGTTGGAGCGATCACTTTGTGGAATGTCCAAGCAGTAGCAAAACCCAAAACAAAATAACTCAAACTGTCAGCTGGCGGTGCGCGGACGAGCCAGAAGATCATCCGATGAGGTGCGTGGACTTAACCAAAGATCAAACGAGTCAGACAAGCCGACTCTCTGACCAAGATCCAAATCCGTTGATGTGCCAGGGATCTTGTTCAACGATTTGCCAACCGTGTTTGCCCAACTGCCAACCGATGTACCAAAGTTTCTACACCAGTACGCCGAGAATGACGCCTCTGTGTTACGCGAACGACTGTTCCTGTTCGCCTTCCGTCATGTTGTACAGCAGGGATTGTACGCCAACTTATTGCAATTTGACACTGCCAAACCAGGCGCCTGTGCGTGAATGTGCGTCGCCGCCTGAACAACTTGGTGCGGTTCATTCGACGCCGAGAGCCAAAGATGGAGACGAATGTCATCGTGATCTGTATACAAATCGAAGAAATAAGTTGAATTAGAATGATTAAATTTTTTTTTTTAGGCAGTCTGACCAGTATCCAACTAAAGATGACACTGATATCAAAATGAAATCGGCGCCAAATTTTGTGCATTATCCTTATCCGGGCCCTAGTCACATGCCGGCTAGTTATCCAACGTTATCACAGTAATTTTTTTTTTTTTTAGAATTTACTGTCATTTGAATCTAGTCTGTACAGAGCTGTGATATGCAGATTGTGTAAAATCTGATTTGCTGGTTAGGCTGAAGAGGTTTAGTTCATCCCGTGTTGTAATAAGAAATTGACGATTTTGTCTTATTGGTGGAATTTTTGGGTTCAGCGTGGCAGCATGTCGTTCACCTTGTGCTAGGCCAGCAGGGGCGGATCGAGGGGGGAGCATGAAATGAACATCCCCTTAACCAACGGGAAAATTTCAGTTTTTGAACCAAAAATTTATATTTTTTGACCAAAAATTTATATTTTTTAAACAAAAATTTATTTTTTTTTACCAAAAATTTATATTTTTTGACCAAAAATTCATTTTTTTGACAAAAAATTCATTTTTTTTTTTTACCAAAAATCCATTTTTTTTTTACCAAAAATTCATTTTTTGCACCAAAAAATTATTTTTCGCACCAAAAATTTATTTTTCGCACCAAAAATTTATTTTTCGCACCAAAAATTCATTTTTCGCACCAAAAATTCATTTTTCGCACCAAAAATTCATTTTTCGCACCAAAAATTCATTTTTTGCACCAAAAATTCATTTTTCGCACCAAAAATTCATTTTTCGGACCAAAAATTCATTTTTCGGACCAAAAATTCATTTTTCGGACCAAAAATTCATTTTT
>JAQIXU010002724.1:0-11053 GCA_034701245.1 Strigamia transsilvanica
TATCTAGGAATCACAAAGATCAGACTTAAAACAATCAAATACTTCAATAAGAAAGAGCGGCGGGTCGAAATCAAACAGAGATCGCGTCGACCAATCACAAGGCTTCATCGCTTAACATCAAGGGAAAATTGATACTTGGCTAAAAGGAGATTTATGCATTTCGTAATTTTTTATCCGCTTCAAAAACAATTATTGAAATGTATTGAAATGTATTGAAATGATTGATGGATGTGAATATAAATTGCGTTTTGGATGGTTTTGTGCAATGGTGGAAGGGGTTACGAATAAAATCGATGTTCGTGCACTTAATTCGTGCCTTCAATTCGAATTGGTTGCAGCCCCCAGAACTTCAGGGACGGATTAGGAAAATATGGTACATCATGCATATTGGGTTTTTACTCAGATTATTACCTGACGACATGTATCTGGAGCCTGCCGATGTTCGAATTGACAATTTGAAAAGTGAAAACATCTTCTTCTCATTTACCAAATCTGGAATGTACGGGACGTATATATTTTATTCCACAGTGACACTACCAACCATCCACTCATTTTATTGATCAGTTTTTTCTTATTTTATTGAAAAATAGTTTTACTGTTCCGTGTCCTTTTTTCCTTTTGCATTAGCTCTTTAACAAAAAATAAATAAGAAGAAATTCAAAAAGAAAAGTAAAACGTAACTATCGCATTTAGGGTCGTGAGCTTCCCTGCAATGACTTTTTCCAAATTGTGTTTTTTGTTTAATTTTAACTCATCTCAAATGTGGCTAAAATAGTTTTGATTTTTTTTATTAAATATTTATTTACTTGACGTAGACTGATAAAAATTCAATCACTCTCGCTTATGTTATCGGTGGATTACAAATCGCTACAGCTGAAGTAGCTCAATTAAATGCAGTCGCAAAATGAAACAAATGTTAATAAAATAAATGATCTTAACTCCTCATAAATAAACATAATATTTAGCTTTCCGGAAGATAATTAATGTTCCAAAAAGTCTTCGATAAATTGAATACAAGCATACGTAAAACTTCCCCCCAACAGTTCAAGAGTTGCACGCAGTGGAAAGCGATTCGAATTGAATTAGAGCAGTTGCAAACGGATCAATACCGAGGTAATTTATATCTTTTTCAAAAAATATATTCTTCATTATCACGTAATGGACACAATTTCTTTACATTAAAAAAAATATTTATTTTAAAATAAACATTTTTCTAAATAAAAATAATTGTTTGCTTTTAATTTGTCTTTTTTCTACTTTAACTTGAATTAAATTCTGGTTACTACATTTGTTCTCTTTTTTCTCTTTTTTTATATTAAATATGATTTTACCGTTATTACAAAGGTTAATTTCAATAGGCCAGTGTTACCTAACAAGAAAGTGTTGAGGGTTCATGGAGAAATTTAAGGTAACTCAGGTCATTGACCAGAATTCCGACCTTATAAAATGAGGGGCGACTTGTCTAAGCAAAGATTACACAAAAGAAAATTGGAAAAAACAACTGACATTTTTTTGTACCATTGAACTCTTAAAAATCATTAGCATCAGCAATTTACTTCTAAAATTGTTTTTCCAGATTATCACAACTAGATTATTACGAAGATATAAAATGCTGGTGTCGGCTCCTTAACCAAAGTCTTCAGTTTACCCGAACATCATTTCACCTAAAAATGCGGCATATTTGGCTTCTACTCATTCTCGCCTACACTTGTCCATCACCATGTTCCGGAAGTCCATTTTTGCTGCTTCAAAACGCACCTACACCAGTGGCAGTTAATACCAAGTCAGACACGCTTATTTATTTTGAATCCGACACTCTTGAAGGGACATCAATTAAGGACTCACGTTCGGGAGCGGCTTCGCGCAAAAGAACTTTACCTTTATTTCTTGTTCGTTTCCTGTCCGTATTTGAACTAAACCGTGTGGTCCGAGAACTGGAAACAAGTTCCATGTCTTCAGTGTCATGTGTTATGTGTAAATATGGAATTGGTGTGCTCAAGTATTTTTTGGCCGCTGGTGCAACCGAAAACGAAATTGCAAGAAAAGCAGAAAACTTTTGTATTGATTTACACATAGCATCAGAGCGTGTGTGTCGTGGAATTGTCAATTCTTTTAAAGTGTGTGGTATACACATGTACAGGTTATAGAAATTATTCTAATTTCTTTTTATACTGTTATTTTTGTAGCACGACATTTTTGTTGTCTTTGCAAAAAGCAATTTATCTTTATACGAAATCTGCTCTGGAATCGTGGGTGGCAGTTGCGGTCAAACATCTCAAGAACGTAATTGGACAATTGCTTTACCTCCAGTGCCTAAGCCAAGCGTGAAAAATGTGCCATTACCAAAAGTAATAAAAAAATATAATAATTCTGTACAAAGAAAAATATTTATTTATTTTCTGCTTTTCACTTTCAGCCTGGGTCACCTGTCCTTAAAGTACTTCATTTATCTGATACTCATTTGGACATGTATTACAAAGAAGGTGCTGATGCAGAATGTGGAGAACCATTGTGCTGTCGAATTGGTGATAACTTAGTAAATGGTGGATCTCGAGCAGCTGGAAAGTGGGGAGATTATCGAAATTGTGACACGCCCTTAAGAACTATTGAAAGCATGTTTGAATATATTGCTAAAAATTTTAAGGTAAAAATCATTAATTAATTTTATTTATTTATTAATTATTTATTTATTAATATCGGAAAATTTATTTTGGTTTTGTCTTTCAATTAAAGTTAGATTACATTCTATGGACTGGAGATTTACCGCCTCATGATATCTGGAATCAATCTCGAACAGACCAAATCTACGTCCTTAAGCAAACAACGAAATTGTTTTTGAAATATTTTCCCAATATTCCCATCTTTCCTGCTCTAGGAAACCATGAAAGTGCTCCTGTAAATAGGTAATACAAGTTTTAAATAATTTTTAATTACATTATTTTGTTTTTACTTATTTTTTTAAAAAATAGTTTTCCTCCACCTTTCATAAAAGGAAATGATTCTATTGCTTGGTTGTACGATGAGTTGATTAATGTTTGGTCAAACTGGTTGCCAAATTACACAGCACCTACAATTAAAAAGTAATTTAATTTAAAAGTACTGTTAGAATGGTTCTCAATTCTTTTCAATGTTTGTAGAGGAGCATTTTATTCAGTTCTAGTCAGCTCTGGATTTCGAATTATTTCATTAAATTTAAATTACTGCAACAACAAGAACTGGTGGTTGTTATTAAACACAACCGATCCGGCTGAAGAGTTGCAGTGGCTAGTTTATGAATTACAATATGCTGAATTGAAGAATGAAAAAGTTCATATAATTGGTCATATTCCACCTGGTACAGAAGACTGTATGAAAGTATGGAGTGCTAATTTTTACAAAATAATTAATCGGCAAGTAAAAATTAATATTCAATTGAATATTTTGAAATACAAAATTTTAATTGTAGGTTTGAAAGTACCGTGACTGCACAGTTTTATGGACACACGCATTTTGACGAATTTGAAATATTTTACGACGAAAATGTGGTTACTCGGCCTTCGAGCATTGCTTATATTGGTCCAAGTGTCACACCATACATTGGCTTGAATCCTGCGTTTAGAATTTACACAGTAGATGGATTTCATCCAAACAGTAGCTACGTATGTGTACATACATATATTTATTATAATTCTTACATATTGAGTTGATTTCAGGCGGTACTTGATCATGACAATTACATGATGGACTTAAAAAAGGCTAATCAGAATGGATCACCTATTTGGATTAAATTATACTCAGCAAAGGTTTTTTTGTGAACTAATTTTGTTATTTTATTATTTTGCTTTTTGTCATTTTTGTTACAGGATGCTTACAAGATGGAAGCTTTGCAGCCAAGCGATTGGGATAAGTTGGTGAAGCAAATGATTACTGATAACAACATTTTCCAAAGATATTATGAGTATGTATAAAACAAATAGTCTATATTGATGTAGTATTTTATCTCTCTTATTTATTCTAATTTCTAACCAGGTATTATCACCGAGCTAGTCCTGCTTTCCAGTCCTGCAAAGATAAGAAGTGTAAACTTCAATTGCTATGTGCCATCATAAGTGGAAAATCTCACGACCCATCGCAATGTCTTCATTTAAGAAAATCGCTTTTAAAAATATAGAGTACTATGTTTTATTATTATTATTATTATTATTATTATTATCTTTATATTTAGAAGACAAGCCATTTTAGATGAATATTATTTCCTAGTTATTGAGAATCGTACACCAAGAATATTGAATCCAATCAACCAGTACAGAAACCAGAGTGCACAAATGGGCTTAATTGAGACTTTAACATATGGTTCCATTACGTAACCATGGTTATAAATGCGTGTGTGTGTAAACAAAGAAACTAATTTGTCAATAAATAAGGTCATTTTCGTTATTGATAACATTTTGTACGAGATTATGCAACAACTTTTGCACTTTTCTTTTATTAATTTATTACTTTGTTTTTCTCAATATTTTAAACTGTATTTTATTTTAATTGAAAAATTTTAATTGAAAAATAAAGCAACGAAAATAAAATATCTATTTTCTGCTTATTTTGTGATGATGATAATGACAAAGTGATTGTGAAGTGATGATGATATGATGATGTGCATAGTCCAGGCGAATACTTTACCAACTGACTTGTGAGCTATCCAGGACTACAGCAGTACAGGGAAGCGAAGCGTTCTTAATTTAAGAGTCTTAAACAATCAAACTGACATGTTCACAAGGAACATTTACTCTTTTCTTCATATTGGCCTGTGTTTGTGAATTTGGAAAATAATTAATCAATTGACAACTCTGCACTGAAACCAGTTTTAATGAAATAAATTGTCACAGATTAGAAATGTTGTGTGTTCCGTTTACATTCGCCGTGGTATTAAAAATTGAATTATCAACAGTTTGGAACACTATTACCACATACGTTATCAACGTTCCTACAAGCTAATAAGAAACAAAACAATCATTATAACCTTTAAACCATGACCTTTCTTTAAAACATTTACAGTGAGAATAGATCCCTTGGTTAGATGAAAACAGCCAGAAACGGTAATTCCAACTGATGCTAAAGAAAGCTCATGAATGAACAAATTGCAACTCCAGTTGTTTACATCTGTTTGGCTTGATGATATATCAAATGCCTAGAAAAATAATTTTTTTAAATAATTAAATGGTACTGTTACGTTTCATCACCATCAAAACATTTAATTTACTTGAGGGTCGTAATTGTTTACGTAAGAATCCGTCAATTTTGTTATTTCAATAGCAGTGGCAAGAGCCTACAATAAATATATTTCTATAATAGTTTAAATACAGATGTCACTTGAATTTACGTACCTCCTCGTTCACACGAGCAGCATGCTTATACATTGTCATCAATACCCCAAGTACTCGAATTGTGTTTGTTATTGAGAACACCAAGACTGACTCGCCAGTTATCATAAATCGCAATGTCACACAAACATAAATAACATCTGCTATAATCCAAGCAGCTAATACTGAATCAAATAATTTATTCACATCACTTAACCAGTGAATAATTCTATAGTATTTATAATGATAATTAAGCATACAATTCTTCTTATCTGTCAAAGAGGTGAATAAAACCATACTTCTTTCCACATCAGTGTTGAGACATTTAAAATTAAATGTAAGCAAAATGCACATATAAACAAATAGAATTTTCGTTGTTTCATTTAAAAGATTAACAAACCAAGAGATCATTATCAATATCTTCCACCAAGCGATGTGAAAGTAGTCACTGCTGGTTGGTTTGTAATCCAGTACCATCATTCCGATAACCATACTTATAATTAGTGCATTTGAAGTAACCATTATTTTTAAAAGAAGTTTCCAAGCACGGTTCTTGTATTCCGCAGTCATATTTTGTAACAGTTGACTTAGATAGTGTGAAAACTGATTTTGTCTTTTGTATAACACTATCAAACACACACAAGATTGTATCCAATTACCTCCATTAACAAGTAAAACACTTATATTGTTAATTGACTTCTCTTGAATGGCTCGCAATACGAAAAGGAATGCAAGAATTGCGTTAATAATTGCGTACGTAGCTGAAAAAATTGCGAAACAACATTTTGGTGTTGGTGCTGTTGCCACATAATCTCCTGATATTTGAAGTCCATAACATTTATAAAAATATCTCCAAAACCGATTAATTTTCAAAGCTGTATTATCTTCATTGGACTCCATTGACAACCACGTTTTAACTTGACTATGACTTCGCTCTGTGTTGTGGCTCGCTTCGGACATAATTTTATGTGCACCACATGGACATAATCAATACAAAATAATTTATCTATCCTGTGTACACATCACTAAAACACAAACACTCACTTTATAAACTATCGTGTTAGTGGTTATGGTAACGCTAATACGTATACACAGTTGGACAACTCGATTATTTTTAATTGTAAACTAGCTAAATAACCCGGCTTCGCTCAGGATTGAAGATAATCACCCTAAATTGGCCAAATAACGTCTAAAATCATGTAAATACAACCAAAAATTATCATACACGAATAAAAAAACCACTTTCTGCAAATGGCCTTAAATTTTATGATAAGGAATTCTCCTTAGCATAAAATTCAATCATGAATATATTATTGATTCTAGTCACATGATTGGAAGAACACATTTCGACGTTAAGGAAATGTAAAGAAAAATATAAAAAATACAGAATGGGAAATATATATACATATATAAATATAAATATACTATATTGAAGGATTTATATGATTAAAAACAAACTAATTTCTTAATTTTATGCTGAAATTAATCAACTCCACAAGTTTTCCGACTACAGTTCAGATAGAAAGATAGAAAATAGCCTTGTACCACACAAACTGTAAATGTTGGAAAGCTTAAGCGAATTGATTATAATGGACTTTGGAAGTGTTTGTTGTCAAAAATGTAGTAGGAATGTCACGTTCAAATTTGCAATTTGCAATTTTATGGCGCGATAAAGTAGCAAAACATTCATGATGTAAATCGATTGCGAATTTAATATTTTTGATAAATAAAAATAAGAAAATTTAACTAATTCTAGAAGAAGAAAACAGCTTTTGTATAATTAAAGAAATCTATATAGAGTTAATAATCATACACAGATATAAATCTTTCTAATTTCATTTCTAACCTCGTTTAGATGCCGCAGAATACAGCCTGGCTTTATTTTTATGCATTTTATTCGATGGTGAAGACGTATTATTAACGGGTTGAGCAGCCTTTGGTGGTTGGTAATAAAAAATGGCCGGTTTGTAATCATTACCATTTACATCATAGCCCGTTTTCGTTGCGGTAACATTTTTGGGCATTTGGCTCTTCAATACAATTTGTACCGTACGCTGTCTATTTGGCTGGTGATTGCTTTCAAAATGTGGTCGAGGCATTCTTGAATTATGACCACGACCTGCTGGAGATTGATCTTGACTATGTTTACTTGGGTCGGAGTTATTACGCCCTCTAAGATGTTCATTGCTTTTCAAGTGTGGCGGAAGTCCCCTCGGATGTCCTGGAATGTTCAAAATTGGGCCAATGTCTCTTTGGTTTTGAGCAAATTGGAAATTTCCTGGGTGTTGTTCATGAGGTCTATCAGTTGAAAAAAACAGATGGTCTTTTGGTGCTTCTACTCGATGAAGTTTTCCCTCACTCTGAGGAGGCTGAGAGTGATGTCCATTAGGCTTAAAAAGTCGTCTGAAATTTGGTTGAAAGTCTGCGTTTGGTAGCTTGCTCTCTTCAGACAATACTGACCGATCGTGGATATCGTCCTCACTCGGTAGAATGCAGACTACGTATTCGTTTCGTGGCATACCACCTGGCGTTACTTCTCCTTCCTCCGAGTATAAAATGACAGGTCTAAGATTTGGAAAATGAGTAGAGATTCTGGAAACATGATACATTATTGGATTTTGCTGCCCGGTTGTTTGTCGTCGAAAAGGTAGTTGTGGTGGCTCAAATAAAACATAAGGTAATGGACATTTGAGTTTATTCTAAAAATAAGAGTACATATACAAATGTTTGGAAAGTTTATGGCTAATACACATTTGAAATCACCTTGGGTTGTAGCAGTGGTGGATTATGTGTTTGCGGTCTGTTATTAGGCTGGTTAGAAGGTTTTGGTTGTTCTCGAACTGGAACAGTTGGTGGTGCTGGAATCTAAATTTTTATTTATACAATAAGTTATACGTGTAAAAGATAAAGTAAGGGTCGGGCAGCAGTACCTGAGCGGGAGCTGGTGGATTTTCTTCCTGTTTAGGTTGCTCAGGTTGATGGATAACACGTTCTTCAATTGATGGTACAAATTTAGTCTGTTAAATAACGTATAATAAAATTATCTTACACTTATTTAACATTGAAACAGGATTACCATATCAATTACTTTTATTGGCGATTCATTTCTAGCTGAATCATCTGTATTGATTTTTGTGTCTGGATGAGGTGCAGTTGCGGGGATTGGAGCCTTCTGATTGGCATCACCTACTTTATCGTCTTTATTGTTTGTAGAAATTATTTCTGTTTTGTCGTTATCAACATCATCTTCCGAATGTAAGGATGTTTGTTTTTCTTCAAGTGTTACCTTAGTGCCGTCAGATTCTGAAGATGTTTCTGTTTTTTCGATATTTTTATTTACCGGTACCAGCGGTTTTCCACTTGTTGTTTTGCTGCTGTCAGATTCTGGAGACTTTTCTGCCTGTTCGACATGTTTGTGTTTAATTTTAGCAGTTTCAATAGTTTCTGTAGTTGTGATGTCTTTAATTTTTTCATCAGCTTTTACTGTATCAGCTGTGGCAGCATCAGCTACTACCGGTAGCTCAACTTTATCAGTTTCAGTACTCATAGTGTCTTCAACTTTTACTGTATCAGTCGTTACATCATCAGCTACTACCGGTAGTTCAACTTTATCAGTTGTAGTTTTAGCGGTGTCTTCAGTTTTCTCATTAGCTGTTGCATCAACAGCTGTTACATCAACAGGTGTTACATCATCAGCTGTTACATCAACAGCTGTTCCATCGCCAGTTGTTACATCGCCAGTTGTTCCATCGCCAGTTGTTACATCGCCAGTTGTTACATCGCCAGTTGTTACATCGCCAGTTGTTACATCGCCAGTTGTTACATCGCCAGTTATTACATCGTCAGCTGTTACATCATCAGCTGTTACATCGTCAGTTGTTACATCGTCAGCTGTTACATCGTCAGCTGTTACATCATCAGCTGTTACATCACCAGCTGTTACATCATCAGCTGTTACATCGCCAGTTGTTACATCCTCAGCTGTTACATCATCAGCTGTTACATCGCCAGTTGTTACATCACCAGTTGTTACATCGTCAGTTGTTACATCATCAGATTTTACTTCGCCAGCTTTTACAGCCTCAACTGTTACGTCATCCACTTTCACATCATCAGCTTCCTTATTTTCGACTTTTACATCAGCTTTCACATCATCGGCTTTTACCTCAGCTTTCGCATCATCTGCTCTCACATCAGCAGCATCATCTGCTTTCACATCAGCAGCATCCACATCAGGTTCTGTATCATCAGCATCATCCACATCATCTTCTGTACCATCAGCAGCATCCACATCATCTTCTGTATCATCAGCAGTATCCACATCAGCAGCATCCGCATCAGCTTCTGTACCATCAGCCTCTGTATCATCAGCCTCTGTATCATCAGCCTCTGTATCATCAGCCTCTGTATCATCAGCCTCTGTATCATAAGCCTCTGTATCATCAGCCTCTGTATAACCAGCCTCTGTATCATCGGCTTTCATTGATTCAGCTTCATCACTTGCAGTTTTGTCATCAGGTCTCCCATAACCAGCTGTTTGTGGTAGTTCCGTTTCTTGACGTTTTATTCGTTGAGTTTCGATGTTTGATGCAAAATCTTGAATTCTATTCAGAACTTGGTACTCACGTGATGGTTCCCATTTCGTTTTCGTCAAATTCAGACTCAGTTCTTCGTTTTTATCGTGTGTAGTGAATTTCAGATTTTGCCCCGATTGCAGATTGACATCAGTTTGTGGTAAATAATTACTTTTAGCACGTTGAATAACGAAGGAGTAACATGATGGAAGACATAATAAAACAAAAGTGCAATCTGTAAAATGTATTCAATAAAGACAATTTAGAACTTTAAAATTCAAATTAAGCAATTATAAACTTACGAAATAAACCTAGCTGCAGCTTCATTTTGGTTTTTTTTAGTTCAACTGACGATTAGAAAATAACTTTTAATTTTAAGCTCACTAAAATTGGACTTTGAAAGTTAGGTGTTGAATGAATCATTTAGCGGAATGTCACGAATTAAGTGAAAATGTATACCGGTATGGTGAGATCAGACACCAAACGTGCTGTTAGTCAATTATTACATAGCATAAAAATTTCCCGGTAAATTAAGCATTGAAAACCAAAATTTGTAACTAATAAAAATTCCCTTTATAATAATTTTCATAAATTGAATACTTCACGTATAATTACAGTAGTTAGTTAGTACTAGAACAGAAAATTTTTATTTATTTTTTTTATTTTTCTACATCTTGTATGTATCAACTTCAAACAACAAAATCAAAATATTGATAAACAATTACTGCTCACTGGAAAGAAAATAAAATAAAATGATAAAGCTTAGTGTTTACGTTCACTTGGATAATTATATTATTTTTCCTAAATCGATCTTTATCTTGGGCTTGTCATTAATTAAAAATAAATTGATTAATTCACATGATGGAACTTACATGTTGCCGGCAATCTGCCAGCCACATTGTCACAAAATGGAATCAAATGAAGATAGCATACGTTTATGGCGATACATATACATGTATTTTGGTTTGTTTTTATCCAAACAGATTTGCTGTTTTGCCGTTCTCTTTGAATTACGTCGAATTATGCTTACAGGAATCGTGCATGGATTATATTACTAATTCTAATAACTAGGGTTGTGCGGTTTTTTTTTTAGGCGAGTGCGGTGCGGTACGCACAAAAAACCGCAACGTATGCGGTATATCG
>JAQIXU010002725.1:0-11047 GCA_034701245.1 Strigamia transsilvanica
CTGAATAACAAGCTAAATCAAGCTAAGAACGAACAAAAGAAAATGGAAAAGACTGTAGATGCCCTGAGATTAAAACAGATGGAGTTAGACAAAAAAGGTAAATTTTTGTAAAAGAATAAAACCTAAAACTAATCACTTGTTTATAGAAATGTCTTCAGCCGAAGCAAATGAATCACACAACCAAAAGATAAAGGGGCTTGAGGAAATCATTGCGGATCAACACTCCGCATTAGGTATACATTTCAACACCAAACTTTTAATTTCATATAAATTAACCGCAAAGATTATTATTTTAGAAACACTAACTAAACAACAAACTGAGCAACGCGACGAAGCACAAAACCATAAAACCACGCTGACAGCCATCATAACGGCGAACAGTAAGTAACTTAAACGTTCAAACTGTCGACTTTTTAAAACTGATTACTTTTTAGATAAGTTTGCCAAGGCTGTGGGTAAGTATATAACTTTATAATTAATATGTTTAATAATAGTGTGGAACTTTGTTTCCTAACTGTTTATGAATTTTAATTACATCATGTAGCGAACTAAATTTGACGTTTATTTCAGCTGAAAACAAAATGATGTTAAACGATGAAATTGATGCTCTGAAGAAATCGCGTTTGAAAAGTGATGAACGTTTCGGTAGATTTTTTAGGTTTTCCTGCGTCTATATAACGTTTATTTTAATAGACATAAATAAATTCTAGCTGTCAAACGATACCAAGAATTAACAATGTTGCAATCCAAATGGTGATGGTGATGGAAAAGGAACTCATTTATCGATTTATCTTCAAGTGATGAAAGGTCCTAATGATGCAATTTTTAAGTGGCCTATTCACTATTCTGGAAAATTGAGTGTGTTACATCAGTTGGATCCTAAGCATCAATTAACGCAAGATTTTGTTAAATTTAAAGATTCTTATGCCAGACCAATGACTGAAGCGAACATTGTGTTTGGATCTGCAACTTTTATGTCATTAGATAAACTTAAACCATTATATTCAGTAAATGATACAATCTTTATAATACTAGAATTAACCATTTCAAGTTGAAAATAAGGAACTCTTTACTTGTACAAGTTTGCATATGCTGCATGCAAACATTTTGTTCTGTCACAAGTACATATTTCGTATTGCAAAAAATCTGAATTCTGTCAACCAAATCAACATTTAAGTCGTCAGCAGAGAATCGAGTCGGAAACAAACAGGAATTAATCGGAATTTTCTTGGAAACTGTTACCGCAACCAAACGGTAATAAATTAGAAATCATTTTCAGCTTAAGTTCCACAATTCATCGTGAGATTATCACGTGATGTGGCTAAAGTTTTCGAATTTAATCACTAATTTGCGTAATGTAATTTAACCGGAAAGAGAATTAGCACACAAAGGTGAAAGGGAAACCTTTAGCAAATATAGAAATCATTTAATTTCGTAAAAACATTCTGTAATTTTGAAAGTAATATTTGTACAATTAAATCAATTTGAAAGACCAACTATTTTTCTTTTTTTAAACTTGAAACATTTCCTTTTTATTCCACAAACACCACATTCAATGTGTTGGGAATGGATGGGAAAGCTGTAGCCATGATGAGAAAAGATTGAAGAGTGTACTTTGTTCGGGTTAAAGCAGGAGGTAAGCACGCTTGGTTAAATGGGGGATTACACCAGATTGGATGATTAAGGACACAGATCCTCTTTCCAGATGCGACTTCTACATATTATGTGGGGGCGACAGATTGCACGTTCCTGGTTAAGGATTTCAGGTTTTAGTGATTGCTGCATGTGCTTTCAAGTGCTCGACTGTTGCGGTTTGGTTTGAACTCGTCGTTTGCTATGGATTCAGAAATTATCTCTTGCAGTAACTAGAGCATAACGGTTTTTAGGATTTTTATTTATAATTTCAATGAAACAAGCTTGTGGGTTGAGGGTTGATTTGTCTAATCCGAAAAGCTTGGTTTTAATACATTTAAGGTTAGTACAGTACAGTATTAACCCATGGTGGGCAAAATATACTATTTTGGTATAAGACCTTCACTGTTTAGGGACAGTTTTTTGGGCAATAGAGGGCACATGCGCAGACATATGATTTTGAATAACTAATTGCCAGCACAGTCTGCATGTGAAAGATACAAGCTGTTTAAGTAAGGCTGTTGTCTCATGCAGTGAAGGCTACAAAATTGTTATGCTGGAGTTTTAAGAGGCAGAAAATATTAATAACTAAATAAATAACCAACGACTACAAATTTCATCTGGCATAAAGTATATCTAAAACATTGCTGCACTACCCCGCGTGTTAGAAGCAACCCTGTGATGCTTCGCTGCATCACGCTGCTCCACAATGCTGTCATTTATTACCAAAACCCAGAAATTGAATAATTTACTGAGAAATAAGATGCACGAAATTTTTTCATCGCAATATTAATTCATTACAACGACACGCACCATCGTAGCGAGGCGAGGCATTGATCGAATGTATTGAGCAAACAGTTTCTACCAAACACGCGATCAAGTGGTTCGCCCTGACGGCAGCTTCGTGAGTCTCCTGCGTTGTCACGCTATTCGAGTTTGTGTTCGGTCGTCATGGACTCGGCAATAGTCAGTTGTATCAGGTAATATTGCGATGGTATTGTTTTGTACGTTCTTTTATTAGATTTGTAATTCGGCTGAGACAATTAATTGAGCTGCTCGAGAGGTTTGTACAACGAATGGATCAGAGTGGAGAGTTTCGTAAACCGAGAGTGAACGTCGCTCTGTGTCGCTGGCAAAACTAATCCATCAGAATTGTTATTTTATATTTTTCAAATCAATTTGAGTTTGAAAAATTTATTTTTCTTTGTCAGGTGTGGATTGGAGAGCCGAAATTTAAAAGAACGGCCTTGTGGTCACGTGTACTGTCGCAGATGTGTTTCAAAGACAGAATCTAGTGGGCAGCCAGTTTGTTCGCTCGATCATTCCAACTTAGCACGTTTTGTAAGTACGTACTGGGAATTTTTTTTCAGTTAATTTTTCAATGATTTCTTATATTAGGACAAAGTTGTTGGGGTGTCGTTTTCGGACGAAGATGTCTGTTGTTACTGCAATATTTCAATAGATTTGGATGACATCAAAGTAATTTTCATATCGATAATTAATACCAAACTCCTAAAAATTAGGAATTTTATTTCTTTTTGTAGAATATAAAATGGGAGTTTGTGTTTTTAAAAGACTATATCTAACTTTGGTGTTTGTTTTCAGTTTGTTTGGTGCTTTTTCACAACATTTAGTGCTTATTTCACTACAGTATTTCATCGATTTAAAGTCGAGGTTTGTAATCGCAAGCGCAATTTCTTGCCACGACCAGTAATCGAGGGTGATGCTGGTGTACAGTGTTAAAATGGCAATTTTGGAAAAGATGTGAACAGAATTTTATGTATGTATTGTTCAAAATTGGCGCATTGGTGCTGTTATAACAACTCGGCGAACAAAGGATTGATGGGAAGCTGTGACTGTTGACATTTTTATTTTTCTTGTAAAAAATTGCGTGCAAATCTTGTGACTTGTTTGCGAATCTTTTTTAATATTAGCCGCGGTTTGTATCAAGAGCGACTTGTATTGCAAATGGTCATTATTTGCCGAGACTTGTAATCGAGGGCGACTTTAAATCAATGAAATACTGTATATTTAGTGCTTTTCGCACAATATTTGGTGCTATTATCACTATGTTTGGGGGTTTATAGGGGAAATTGGTGGTCTTTGCACTTGATCTGGTGGTTTTTTTGTTCTTTCTTTGGGTTTTTTTTTGCCATCTTTGCACCTGTCATGCACCTATCATGCATTCCCCTTGAAAGGTGCCATGAAACTATTTTTTAATTTATTCTGAAAAAGATAATGAAAACTGGCTAAAATGGCAATTTTTGGTGTTAAATGTTCAAAATTTTCTAGGCCATTTTGGGCATGATTCTGTGTTTTTTTTTCATTTTTTTTAACGGGCAGGTGCTAGCGCCCTTTCCCTCCCCCTTCCTAATCTCATCTTTTTTGTTTTTATATTGGTAATTGTTTCCGGAAACGTCTCCTCCATGCGGAACGTCGACGGTTGCCTCTTTTATCATTTTTGAATTTCAGCCAATCACAGTATGCAACGCCCAATCATAGTGCGCCCACTAAAACAACACATTCTTGAACGTAACCACTTAGTAAAAAATTATAAATTTTATTACTTTATGCTCGCCCGATTACTTCTTTTAATCAAAATTTGTTTCTTTCATTTTTATGACCAGGGCCATTACGCCAAGTGTGACATGTATCCAATCAACTGCGACTTCTGTCACAGGAAATTTATCCGCCAGACCGTAAGTTCATACATAAATAACTGAAATGGAGGCAATAAAACACGCATTGTATCCAGATGAACACCCATGTGCAAGAATGTGGCCACAATTTACGTTGGTGCAAGTTTTCTCCAATTGGTTGTCAATTCCGAGTGGGTCATCCACTACAATCAAACAATCGTAGAAAGAAATGATTTTATTCATATTGCAGGGAACTCGATTGGAAATTGAACGCCACGAAGGCGATAATGTTCACGTAGAGTTGATGATGAATTTATTGCTGAATATTCAAACTGAGGTGGAATTCGAATTGCAAAAAAACAGCTATTGTTGGTTCAACTTGTTTGTGTTTCAGCAATTGAGTAATGCATCTATGTTAGCGCGCTCATTTAACGAACTTCTGTCTCATAAAGATGTGATTAACAATGTGCAGGTATTGGTTTGGAGACAGTAGATGATTTAATCGAGTGAAACATAATCGAGTTTGTTTGACTGTAGTTGAAAGT
Organism: Strigamia transsilvanica; assembly: GCA_034701245.1. Classification (NCBI taxonomy): domain Eukaryota; kingdom Metazoa; phylum Arthropoda; class Chilopoda; order Geophilomorpha; family Linotaeniidae; genus Strigamia; species Strigamia transsilvanica. The sequence goes on from JAQIXU010002725.1 coordinate 4,817, forward strand.
GGATAATATCGGTGTTAATAATCGTAGTGCTGAAAAGAACGAGTGTTTTGTGAAAATGAAATCAACCCAAGGTAAGCTTAAATTTAAAGTGTTTTCTCCATCGCATCATTTTATTGGTAATATTTGACTAGATAAATTGGAAGAAACTATAAAATGTCAGGAAATGGAAATTGATCGGTGTAAACAGCGGATAGTTGATCTTGAAAAGAAACAAAGCGAAATTCCGAGTTGTAGTAACTGTTTGTTTTTGGATGAATTGGCTAAGAATATGGGCAAGTCATTTCATTTGAATTGTTAAACCAAGCTGAACATTTTGTTTTAGATGAGGCGAAAAGTGTGCTCAATGTCAAGATGGACCAACTGACGAATGAACACAAGCAGATGGAATTAAAATGTTCAAGTAAAATGGCAAAACAACTATTTTTTTTATCACTTTTGATTCAATTTGAATTCATCTTAGATGCTGCGAGATTAAAACTGAATGAGTTTGAAGCGGAAGGTAAGTTTTCACATTAATTTGTTTCAATTGGGTATTTCGACAAGTCACCAGATTTTTTCATTCTGAAGCGAATGAAGCGGTGCATGAAAAGCTTATCGAGCTTGAAGAATGTTTTACGGATCAAAGCATCACGTTAAGTAAAGAATTCGATAAATCTTGTCATCTAATATGTAATTTGATTATTTCGAATATTGTTGCACTCAAGATAAATTGAAGGAAAGTGTAAAACACCAAAAAATGGGAATTAATTCGAGTAAACAACGCATAAATGACGAAGGAAAGAAACTACAAAAGAAGATAGAACAATTGGAGTGTCAAACCAAACAAATGGAAACTAATTACAGTACTAAGCATAAGCTAACGAGATTTATTTCAACCGTTTTCAACTTTAGTTTCACTTAAAGAATCGTTAAGGCATTCATCAGAGACGTTCAACATAGCTGCTGCTAAGAGTGAGCATTGTATTGAATTGTTATTGTAGTGCAGAGAATTTAATTTTGTTTGGTTCTGAAGAAAATGAAGAACTAAACAGGAAGATGATCAAATTTGAGAAACGTACAGCAGCCCAAAATGATGCATTAGGTAGGTTTGTCCTTTCCTTGTGTGCACGATACTTGCATGTACAAGTATGCTGCTTGGCTGTGAAAAACATTTTGCGCTTAAAATAATAAGTTTTGCATTTGTGACAATCATGCTTTTGACAATCAAAGTGTTTTTGGATAAACATAAAATTTCAACACTGTCATAAGTACTAAACTCAATTCAACGTCTTGTTTCAGCTGAAAACAAAAGGATTTTAAATGATAAAATTGACGCAGTGAAGAAATCACACGTGGAAAGTGGCCAACGTCTCGGTAATTTCCTACAAGTTTCCTCTCGTCTGTAACAATGATTTTACGTAGATAATTCCATTGTAGATACTGTGCAAAGAGAACAACGTCTCTGGCAGGATACTGTCCAAACAGACATAGGTAATTTGCTGCATTGAATTTTATTTAATATATGAGTAACTAGTATTATTCAATCGTGTAGATACAAAGTTAACGACGCTGAAAAACGAACTGGCCAAAACTCCGACTACGTTCCAATATATCTGGAAAGTGGAGAACTTTGCACGCCATCAAGCTAAGGCAAAATGGGGCGTTGGTTACGTGTACAGTGATCCTTTTTATAGCAACGAGTTTGGTTACAAATTTCGACTTCTCCTCTATCCAAATGGTTATAATCAGGGAAAAGGAACTCATTTATCGCTTTATCTTCAAGTGATGAAAGGTCCTAATGATGCAATTCTTAAGTGGCCTACTGAATATTCTGGAATATTCAGTATGTTAGATCAGTTAGAACATAAGAATCATCATTCTGAGCAATTAACGCAAGATTTGATTGGATGGAAAGTTTGTTATGCCAAACCAATGACTGAAGAGAACATTGGATTTGGATTTCCTACTTTTATGTCATTAGATAAACTTAAACCATTCTATTTAGAAGATGACACAATCTTTATAAAACTAGATCTAACCATTACAAGTTGAAAATAAGGAACGCTTTACTTGTACAAGTTTGCGTATGCTGTATGCAAACATTTTGTTCTGTCGCACGTACATTTTTCGTACTGCAAAAAAATCTGAATTCTGTCAACAAAATCAACATTTAAGTCGTTAGCAGAGAATCGAGTCGGAAACAAACTGGAATTAATCGGAATTTTCGAGCAAACTGATACCGCAACCAAATCGTAATAATTAAAAATCATTTTCAGCTCAAGTTCCACAATTCCTCGTGAGATTATCACGTGAATGTGGCTAAAGTTTTCGAACTTAATCACTAATTTTCATAATACTGTATATTTTAACCGGAAAGAGAATTAGCACACACAGGTAAAACGGAAACCTTTAGCAAATCTAGAAATCATTTAATTTCGTAAAACATTCTGTAATTTTTAAAGTAATATTTATATTTGTATAATTAAATCAATTTGAAAGATCAACTATTTTTCTTTTTTTATATTTAAAACATTTCGTTTTTATTCCACAAACAACACATCAAATGTGTTGGAAATGCGTAGGAAAGCTGAAGCCATGATGAGAAAAGATGGAGGAGTGTACTTCATTCAGGTTAAGGCCAGAGGTAAGCACACATGTCACATCGTACAACCGTTCTTTGACATGTTGTCTCATGAATGACACTCGGCGATTAAAATGCTTCGTGCGGGCATGATAGCGAGGATTCTTTACCAAATTAATCGCCGGGCTGATTATCTCAAAATATGGCAATTGGGTTATCGGCGAAGGCCAATCCCAAATTCCCTGTGACACTTCGGATCCACTTTATCTCTTTACCCAGTTCGACCATCGCAGAAAACTGCCTCACATGTAGAAAGACAAACCAAATTTTGTTTTTTGGCTTCCCGTGTGATGGTTTGGACGCCAGCTCTGGTGGTGTTTGTTGCAACTTCTGGCGTGACGTTATTAATTCTCGAAGGCTACAAGGGTGCTAGCAACGTTGTGACGTAAATAGAAGTTAAAACAAACAAACACACATTCATGCCAGGTTAAATAAAAGCCTTTGAACTTTAAAGTTAACGTTAAAGAAAAAATAAACAATTTAAAAAAAACTGCTGAAATTGCGAGTGAAAATAAGATTGTCTCAGATCTTTCTGAATCTTCCCGAATCCACCTGGATCCCAAAAATATAAAAAATATTCCGAATCATTCTTTCTAATTCTTTCTAATTGCCATACCCATCCCATGTTTTCTCATATTTGATACATTCCGTTTTTACTCCAGAATGACCGTGCCTTATTTTCCTGGTTGAGCACGTCAGGTTTTAGCGGTTAGTCCACGTGCTGTGGAGTGACTTGACAGTTGCGGTTTTAACTCATCCCCTACATTTTGGCTATGGATTCAAAACTTATCGTGTGTATCAGGTAGAGCTCGTTTGTTTTTACTAGTTTTGTTTATAATTCCTACGAAACAAGTTTGTGGATCGAGAATAATTTATCTAACAACTTCTTTCTCGCAGTTTGCGCAAAGCGTGCATGGCGGCATGGCAAAACTAATCGATCAGTTCTGAACGTCCGTATTATAATTAATTTTGTTTTGTGTTTTAATTTTTACTCAGATGTGGTTTGCGAAGTTCAGTTCAGAAGGAAGATCTAAACAATCATCGCTTCTGTCCCGGATGTGGTGAAAAATCAGACGTAAGTGATTTATTTACTGCAATTGTTTGAATGTTAACTGATAACTCTGACTTGTTTTAGGGGAATGCTGACAAGGAGTCGAATTCAGAAGAGCATTATTGCACTTATTGTAACGGTTTAGTTTCTTTCGATAAGATTCAGGTAAGAAGATTTAATATTCCGTTTTCGAGGCACGTTTCCAATTAAATGAAATATCCACGAAACCCATCAAGTTCCACGAATTTTTGGGACATTTTTTGATGTTTTTGATGTTTTTTTTAGAGGGTTTTTAACATGTTTTTCAAAGCTTCTTCGATGTTTTTCGAGGAGTGTGATGGTTCTTTTCCGAGTTTTTGAAGTTTTTTGAGGTTTTTAAAAATGTCTTTCGAGGTCTTTTGGTGTTTCGAATGATTTGATTTTTCGAAAATAGCAAATTTCGCCATTGCAAAAGGTTTCGGCCCGCGTTTCGCCATTGGAATCGAATCGCAATTCCTCCATTCGGTCGTTTCGCCGTTTCTCCTCGGGTTTAAAAATTCGAAGAAACGAATCTAGTTCGAAAAATTGTTTGTGCTAGCAAAAGACTTAGATTTGCGAATTGACACGGCTAATCTTGTGTGTTGCAGAGCCATTGCAACGAGTGCGACATGTATCCAATCAACTGCAACTTTTGTGCCAGGAAATTCATCCGCTCGACAGTAAGTACACAAACAAAGCGGAAGGGTTCTTCATAAACAACTGATACAATATTTCATGTAGATGAACACCCATTTGCAAGAATGCGAGCGCAATTTACGTTTGTGCAGGTTTGCTCCAATTGGTTGTCGATTTCAAGTCGGTCATTCGCTGCAATCAAACAATGACACAATCTAATGATATCATTGTTGTTGCAGGCAACTCGATTGGAAATTGAACGCCACGAAATGGACAATGTTCACACGGAGTTGATGATGAATTTATTGCTGAATATTCAAACTGAGGTAGAATAATTGCAAGTTTCAATGAACAGGGATTGTTTGTTTAACTCACTCGTGTTTCAGCAATCGAGTAAAGGATCAATGTTGACGCACCAGGACTTAATTAACGGTGTTCAGGTATTTATTTCGAGAAAATAGAAGATTTCATGTTGACAGATGCAATTAAATAACTAGCGTAAGGGGAATAATATCGGCGATAATGTCAATGCCGAGCAGAACGAGTGTTGTGGGAAAATGGAAGCAGTTCGAGGTAAAATTCAACCATTTCTTCCCGTGCATTATTTTAAACAAGTATTTAACTAGTTCATTTGGAAGAAACTGTAAAATGTCAGGAAATGGAAATTGATCGGTGTAAGCAGCGGATAATTGACCTGGAAAAGAAACAAAGCGAACTGATGAGTTGTGTCGATGAGTTGGCTAAGAATGCGGGTAATTCATTTCATTTTGATCAGTTTGTTCACAATCAGTTTAAACGTTTGACTACTGTATACGCCCTCATTGAGTGAGGTTTTCGAGGCAGTGTCCTTTATAACACGGGTCTAAACTGGCCAAAACGTCCGAATTCAATATATAAATTAACCCAAACAATTAAATTAAATGACTAAGTAAAGAAAAAAAGTGTGGAAAAAAGTAATGGGAAATTAAATTATTTTTAGTGAAAAAGTTCAGTAATTAGAACTTGTTCTATTAGAGCATTTACGGTAGTTGATGATTGAGTACTATACACTCAACCCTCGCTTAACGGCCGCTCTTTATACATCGTTTCGCCATAACAGTCTTGTGCCATTATGGCGAAATTTCGATTTGCGGCCCAACATTTTCGGTTAACGGCCAAAAAGTCGGGAAATTCTCTAACGAATCAGGGGGAAAAGCTCCTGATACGGCATTTCGCTGTGCGGCCGACTTTCTAGGAACGTATCTCGGCCGTTAAGCGAGGGTTGAGTGTATTACCCAGCTTGAAGCGCTAACTTCAAACCAGACAAAACGTGAATTTCAATTAGGGCTTCTAATCCCGGACATCACTTCCAATTCCGGGATTTCGGGATTATGTTTTGCAACTCCCGGGATTGATTTCCTGTTAACAGTTTGTTGAATTTGTGTAAAATTGTGTTAAAAATGGTTGAATGAGTAAAAACCGTGAAGAAATGAAGAAATGAGTAAAATCGGTTAAAATGTGGAAAACCAAAAAAAATATTGAAATTTAAAAAAAAATGATTATTTTCAAAAATCTATAATCTAGATTACAATTTGGCAAAATGGGACATCACCGAAAAAATCAGTACGGTCATTATTACACTCGGTGCGGGACCCGCACAAAGTGTAATAATACCGGGATTTCGGGATTGCAAAAATGGCCGGGATCCTGGGATTGGAAGCCCTAATTTCAATGCATGATTCGCAGAAACGTCAGTACGACATTAGTAGCAGAAGTGCTTAAATAAACTGGAATTTTTCACTATTTTGATTGATTTTTTCAAGCCTTCAATGGAATTTTTTATGATTTTTATGGAATTCTTCATTAATCATGATTTTCATGGGATTTTTCTTGATTTTTATGGAATTTTTCTTGTTTTCATGGAATT
>JAQIXU010002726.1:0-11045 GCA_034701245.1 Strigamia transsilvanica
GTCAGTTGTATCCAAAAATAAGACCAGACATGGGGGCTGCCATCTTGGAAATTAGCCTCAATGCAGTCTTCAAAAAAATCTCCACTCTTTTTACACAGTTTTTGCACTCAAAAATCACTTAACAAATCGCAGTGGAAGCGTGCTGGGCCCATAACCTTTGTTAACTTTAAGCAGTAAAGTCCAGATGTTCCTGTGTATTTTGAGTTCAAATCCTGGCATGTAAAAGCAGCACCAAAATGAAGGTCATACTTGCTGTAGTAAAAGCCTCAGAGTGTGGGGTTTATTTCAAAATTAAAACATAGGTGGCAGTATTGTGCCATTACATCATTGGAAAAACAAAACAATATACACACTTCATTTCACACTTATAAAATAAACATCAGAAATATACATCATTGTAAAAAACATAAGTCCATTGAAATATAACAATATCAACCCATATATAAATGACGCCTTATATGATGTAGAGAAAATGTATCTCCTCTCGAGATCAACATCATTATTTACAGCCAAATTTCCCTGCATTTATAGTTTAATGGAACTAAAATGTAAGGGTTAAATTTGCACTCCAAGAACCAAAGACAACAGGCAATTTGGTCTCAAATAAGTTCAATTGCTTTTCCTGTCCTGTTGTGACGGTGCAACGTGAAGTCAACCTACTACACGGATTTGAATAGCCATCTGAAGAACCACTGAAAAACTCATACTGTCGCGTAATTACGAAGTTTTATACTTTGCTTTCTGTATGTTAGTAAACTAAAATGAGGTCACTGGGAGCCCATGGCCTTGTAGCCATCTTGATAGCTTATTTCTAAGCTTTTAGCCATTTGTCGGCAACTCGGCATAGTTTGTGTATAATTCTGAAATTCCTATTTCCCAGCATAACCGTGCTCTGGTTATGTTGGTTATATAAATTATATTTGATTTGAGAAAAACTTATGGTGTTCATGCTCAATTAGGTATTTGTGTTTACATTTATCTCATGGTAAATGAAGTGACCCTTTGGATTGACATTCATATATAAATATCAACCCAAATTTGCCATCGTCACAGGATATAGTAAAACATTTTAAACGTCCGGTTTGTTACGGAAATACAATTTCTTAATACAGTCGAACCTCGATAAGTCGACCCGCCCTAAGTCGAACAATTCCCTATGTCGAATTACTTGTTAGTCGCCAGCCGTTAACCCGCGCCTATTATGCCGACCTCCCTAACTCGAAAACTCCGTGAGTCAAATTTTTTCTCCGGTCCCTTGGAATTCAACTTATCGAGGTCCGACTGTATGTACGCATTTTCAATTGTACAAATATTCATCAAACATTTTTTTGTAGCAACTGCTATTTTCTGATCATAATTCAAACTACAGTAAGAAGTTATGATTTCTTTTACATATTTAATAAGCATACTTGCATTGACATTACACATTTCCTGTAACATCAGAGGTGTCAGTTTATTTATTTGTCATGTCCACTACAAGTAATTCTTGTTCTAGATCAGTGTTTCTCAACGTGGAGCCCACGCCCCACAAGGGGGCAATCTGATTGTGAAGGGGGCAATTCGAAATTAGCCATATGTATATGCATATATATGTAAATGTTACATAGGGGGCCATAAGAATTTTTAGAAAGGCTTAGGTGGGGCATGGCACAAAAAAGGTTGAGAAACACTGTTCTAGATGCTACCTCAGTGAATGAGGTTGTCTAGCTACGTCGCTAGGCAACGATACAAGATTGTTGTATAATTACAAAGCTCAAGAAGTAAATGTATATTAATTGCGTACAGCAATAAAGATTGGTTCTAGGATGGCAGAACAGAACAAATAGTTGTACTGTTTACAGTGCTATACTTCCTTATAGGCCAACTAGGCCACGGCCTACAGCTGCAAATTTTGAGGGGTTTCAGCGGGTGTGGGAGAAAAAATTTAATAAATAAATAAATTTTTCCTCTTAGATAACTTTTTTGTGCAACACACGGGTAGGGCCGCATCTGATACTGCAGCTTTTGAACGACATTGACCACCATACAATCTCTACCATACTGTTAATTACGTGGTTAAATGGCTACGCAACATGGTTTTGGGGGATGTAAAGGAATGACTCTTAATTGTTTTAACTTAGAATCTTTTTATTGTAACCGGAGATTTCCAAACAGAAATATCCGCAAAGTAAATCAAGTGTAAAAGGTTGCTACCAAGTCAGACAGTGTTTATAACTGTCTGTAAATTATACAGTTCAAACTTAACTCTAATTACATGATTTGTAAGCTATACATCCTAGGGTTTGATAAATGCTTAAATTCTATGACACCTTAAACTCTAACTCTTTGTGTGACTTATTATTAATCCTTTGAATGACCGAAGTTTTATTTTAGCTTGTTTTATAACTGAAGATAGAAATCAGCCAAAGCCCTAACCGGGTCGACATCATTCTATTTATGAGTAAAGGGGCATAGAACATGACTGTTCCATAACCCGAAGTGAACTAACTCTTTCTAGCTATATTAGGAAATCTCCTATTACCCCTTTATAGGCGAATTTGCTCGACCAGCTGACGTCATATGCATCCAACAACCTCTGTGGTCACAATTTGCAAGCTTATTTATTCTAATGCCATCTATGATCGAAATTAGGGAACTATTTATATTCAAATGCACGCTACGGACCGGCTAACACTCGGAACGATCCGTACGCGAAACAATACACTTATTGTACATTAGTATACATGTAACAGCTGTAAGCTGTGACAAATGCAGCCGTTTGATTGGTTGGCGTAGGAGATCGTACAGTTTTGTGGTATTATTTAAATAATTTGTCCTAGGAAGCAAAAAAGGAAACAGTGAACATTGTGCAGGTGCATTCAAATCGCGTCACATCTAGAAGGACTAAAGCACACTGTGAGGCTTGGATTACTTTGGTTTCTGTGCATTTTCAATCATGTTGACAATAACTGAAATTGGCAATGCAACTGAAACTGCCATTAATATAACGTCCTCGTCGGCTGAAAATGAAATCATTGAAACTTCATTTCATGTTTGCATGATTGCGTTTCAAATTGTCGTTATGCTCAGCATGGGAACAATTATCACAATCAAGGTAATTTCTTCGTGTTGCAATTTTAGCAGTGTAAAAAATGTATTATGCGGTGAAACAAAATGATAAAATAATGCGGTTTTTGTTTTCATTTTGTAGGAAATAGTAGAACATTTTAAACGACCTATTAGCATATTTATAGCCATCATATCTCAATTTATTGCAATGCCTGCCTCGGCGTTTGGACTTATCAGTTTAGCACAGGTAGATAATGTCTTATATATTTCCTTTGTCAATAACAACATAACCCAATAAATAGTTTCTGCCAACCATTGCATTTAGTGCAATGATATTGGCTACTTGTCCAGGGGGTTCATCATCCAATCTCTTCACACACATGTGCAATGGAGATGTTCCACTCAGGTATTTTCATCACCAACACCCTTTCCATACTAGACAAATTCTACTCTTTTTGCAGCATCATGTTGACAACTTTAGCGACAATTCTAGTTTTTGGTTTTATGCCTCTAAACCTGTGGCTTTACACTCGCCAGTGGGAAGGAGGAGATCAATTGAAAGTTCCTTACAAAGCATTGCAATCACATTACTTTGGATTTTGGTACCTTTAATGTTTGGAATGATTGCAAAAGAGTTTGCACCTAAGTTCGCCAAAATAATAGATCGAGTAAATAAAAATGGATATTTTTCTTCTGTTGTTAAATTTTTTTTTTTAATTTTACTTTATTGGAAATAATTATATTTACAGGTGGGCAGCATCTTAGGGATGGTATTGATAGTTACCGTGAATATATTACAGTGTATTATGCACCCAGAAGCATTCAAAAAGGGCTGGAAATTATGGCTAATAGCAGCAGCTATACCAAGTGCTGGGTTCCTTTTTGGTTACTTGTTAGCATTTCTTGTAAGACAACCCCCGAAACAGTGTAAAACCATTTCACTTGAAACTGAAATGCAGAGTATCAGTTTGGCCACGATTATCGTTATAACTTTTTTTCCAACTCAGATGCATGGACAAATGACTCCTCTTATTATTATGAATGGTATGTTCACCAACTCAACTACCATTATTTTAGCTGTCATTTTACGAATAGCACATATCTTTCACAATAGAAAGTCTGCTAGAAGTATCTCTGGTATTCAAAAAAGTGATGAAATTGACAGCTTTATTGCATGAAGTTTAAAATTAGTTTATCCTTCGTGTATGCATGCACATATTTACAGCATATACTGGACAGCTCTGTGGACCAATCCTTACGCCTTGTCCAGTTTGAATTTTTACATAGTTTATTAGATGTCTGGCCGCACGTGGATATTTTTTTTTAACCTTTACGAGCATAATAACAAGCAAATAATGTAAGATCAATAAAAAATGTAGGGAAAAGCTATTGATATATTAAAAAAAATTGTTCAAAAAAAATTTTTTTATGTTATGTTTTATTCCACCAGATGTGCAGAAACCTCAACTCAATAATCTTTTCCTTCATGTTCCTTTATGAGATTGATAAAAAAAACAACTAAACTGACAAGTGAGTTTGTTTCGCAATCTGAAATTTGAAAAGTATTTCCTTTCTGTAAATAGAACTTTTCATTTATAATTTAAAAATTTCAATACTACGCTATTTTTATATGTAAGTAAATAATAATAAAATTTTCTGTAGGTTGAACAGTCAAAAATACTTTGACAAATGTAAATATCTAATCTGTTCGGTGCGCATAACATTAATCGGATTAATTTGTAACAAACAAAGTAATTTCTTCATTCTATTCACAGCTTGTTTGTGGATTATGATGCATGTCTCAACGGACTTTTTTTTCGTAATAGCGTACAACTGTATTAGACATGTGAAAAAAACATGTCATACAGCGAAATGAAACCAAAACACACATTAAATTAGTGTACGGTGCATTTGACCAATGGCTATCATTGTTCGCCACTCGTCATATTTTGTACTATTGAGTAGCACCACCTTGTCAATTAAAATAAACAGATTTGCATAATGCACCATGGTCAGACGTGCATTATTTCACTCCAACATCGAGTTGGGTATTTTGTGGAACACACCATACTGTAACTAATACATTATTTGCTTTTATGGTTCGATATAATAGATTACTTTAAACAGCTATATTTATAGCTATTGAATCAATTTTTTTGCAATTTCTGCATCCACTTTTGGATTTATAAATTCAGCACAGATAGGTTATAAATGTTTGTTATCTTAGTAGATCACAACTGTCTTTAAACAAACAATTGCCTCACGTAGATACGTAGCACGGTATCTGATTATGGTGGTTTATAGCAAACAAGCTCGGTCTAACTTTTTTTTCTTTATGTTCACGCATTAACAGCAACATGTCGGAATTAGCAATGCTTGAAATCGAAAACACAACCTACATTGAGGTTAATGTGACGTTCTCTTCAGCCAAAAATGGACCTCTTGAAACCGCATTTTTCGTCTGCATAATTTCAGTGCAAATTGTCATTATGCTCAGCATGGGATCTATTATCACAATAACGGTATTTGTTTTTGAAGTTGGTGTTTTGTACTATTCTCTTTCCAATCAACATTTTTTGATTTATTTTAATTTTAGGAAATAATGGACCATTTTAAACGTCCTATAGGTGTATGTGTTGCTCTTGCATCCCAATTTGTTGGAATGCCTGCATCCGCCTTTGGACTTATCAATTTAGCACAAGTAAGTGTAATCTAACATTTGTTAAAACTAAATAACACCATGATTAAAATAGTTTCCATCAACCATCGCTCTTAGTGCCATGATATTAGCTACTTGTCCAGGAGGTTCCTCGTCCAATCTCTTCGCACACATCTTCGGTGGTGACGTTCCGCTCAGGTATTTGCTTCAGGAATATCACTGCAGCATACTGATATTCTATTCTCTTCCAGCATCATGTTGACCACCGTGTCAACAGTTTTAGCCATTGGTTTTATGCCTCTTAACTTATGGCTTTATGCTCGCCATTGGGAAGGTGGAGATCAATTGAAAGTTCCTTACAAAGCCATTGCAACCACATTACTATGGATTTTGGTACCATTAACATTTGGAATAATTGCAAAAAGGTTTACACCAAAATTAGCCAAGGCAATAAATGATGTAAGATACCTACTGTAAATTGGATGCTTTTTACAAAAATGTTTACTAAAAAATCAAATCTGCAGATTGGAAGCGTTGTGGGAATGGCGTTGATATGGACTGCAATTGTATTGCAATACATTATGTTCCCTGAAGCATTCCACAAAGGCTGGAAATTATGGCTAATAGCAGCAGCAATACCAAGTGCTGGATTTCTTTTTGGTTACTTGTTAGCATTTCTTGTAAGACAACCCCCGAAACAGTGTATAACCATTTCATTTGAAACTGGAATGCAGAGTATTAGTTTGGCCACAACAATCGTCGTAACCTCTTTCCCATTAGACATGCATGGTCAAATGACCCCTCTTATTATAATGTGTGGTGTTTACACAGCAGTATTTCCCATAATTTTGATTGGTATCTTTCGAGTAGCGGATTTTTTTATCAAGCGAAAACCTGCTAACTCTGTGCAAATAGAAAAATGTGAGGAGTTGTCCAGTTTTATATCATGAGCTTCCAAACTAGAATTCTTTCCGTAAGTTTTTACTTTTGATTAAATATTCTGGCAGCATTTATTACATATATGTAAAGAATAAAGTAAGCAAATCTTAGCAGTTTATTTTTAGAAATGTCTATAGGTATTTTAGGTTGTGTTTGCTGTATTAAAAATGCTTGTATACTAACTTTGCAGATATTTTGCTGCGACCACGCAATTCTTTTTTGCCTCGAACTTTAAAGAGGATATTAGTGATTCCAGTTGAATCGCCGTTGAATACCCCACGGGTCTTAAACCTATGGTTAGTTTGGCTAGGGCAACGGTTCTCAAACTTTTGGAGCTGCGGAGCCCTCCAAAAGCCTACGAATTTACACGGAGCCCAGTGGTTCCTTAATCATTGTGTGTTGCCAATCGACTATGGCTTGTATCAAAATGTTATTTAATATTTTGATTTTTTTAGATCATTAATTAAATAAGTCTCTAAACTTTCAAAGCAGTAAATTATTATAATTTCATTTTTAGGGGATTTAAAACTATAATTTTTTAAGAGTTGTGCGGAGCCCTTTGAGGTAGCTTACGGAACCCTAGGGCTCCGCGGAGCACACTTTGAGAATGGCTGGAATTGAGGCAAGAAAAGAATTAACTTAAAAAACAACACACTCTTCGGTGGCGCCTAGCAACGGCTCATTACTAGGTAACTCCATGCGGAGAGAGCTCGGGCCCAGGCAACTGCTCTTTTGGCAGTTAGGTTGCCATGGCAAGTTTCCTGTGTTATGCAGAATTTTGATACTTTGGGTTGTGTCTCAACAAAAATTTCAAGTGGGAACTAGGAAAAAAACAATTTGATGCTACAATCAGCCATTGTATTGCGACAACATAAAAACTGTCTTCAGTCTGGACATGAAGCTTTTGTCCAGACCAGCATTACACTTTCTGCGTCAAACTTTATGAACTGAACATTTTCTGGACCAGACAAATTTCTGGGACTTGTCCTATGTCCGGTCGGTACAGCTTTCACCGTATTTAATTTGATGACAAACTGTTTGGTATTCATGAGCGTGAATCACAAACAGCAACCATTGTAAATCATATCATTTTTAACGTTCTTTTCCTTGTTTGAATCACTCAATCAGCTTGTGTACTGCAATTCGTCACCAAGTACGAAACTGACTGTGGACAATCCCATAAAAACACATAAAGCAATACATTTATCTACTGTGTCCACAGCACTTGACCAATGCTTGTCATTGGTTTGTCACGTGTCACAAAAATTGAATTGTGAGTTTGTACGACGCTATGCATCCGTATCGCCACCTACCTTGTCATTTACAAGTAAATAAACCAGATTTGCGTACGTTACCAAGATGATCGTACGCATTTAATTACACTCCACACCGAGTTGAATTTATTATACAAAACACATTATTATCTATCACAACTCAATCACTTAATAATGAGGTACTGTGTGGAGTGAAGCCGATGTTGGTTGTGCAAGTTATCATGTGGCATCTGTATGCTTGTAACAAGTGCCACGTTTGTTTGGCTGTGTTTTAATTATTATTGATATTAATTATTATTATAAACGCTTGATCTGCGATGCGAAACGGGAAATAATGACTCATTATTTCCCTGCGCAGTATTCAAATCGCGCCCAGTGTGTCTCCAACATACGGTGAAACAACTAGAAAAACTAAAACACACTGTGAGTCTTGGATTGCTTTGGTTTCTGTGCATTTTTCAATCATGTTGACAATAACTGAAATTGGCAATGCAACTGAAACTGCCATTAATAGAACGTCCTCATCGGCAACAAATGAAATCATTGCTACTTCATTTTATGTATGCGTAATAGCGATTCAAATTTCCATTATGCTAAGTATGGGAGCAATTATCACAATTAAGGTAATTTCTAGGTGTTGCAATTTTTGCAGTGTAAGAAATGTAATGTGGGGATGGGGAAACAAAATGAAAAAAATAAGTGCTCTTTCTTCTCTTTTTGCAGGAAATAGTAGAACATTTTAAACGTCCTGTTTGTATAATTACAGCCCTCGTATCTCAATTTATTGTAATGCCTGCCTCGGCATTTGGACTTATCAGTTTGGCACAAGTGGGTAATTTTCTTATACATTTCCTTTGTAAATAATAACATATCTTGAAAATAGTTTCCGCCAACCATTGCATGTAGTGCAATGATATTGGCTACTTGTCCGGGGGGTTCACTATCTAATCTCTTCACATACATGTACAACGGAGATGTTCCACTCAGGTACTTTCATCACCAACACCCTTTCCAATCTAGACAAATTCTACTCTTTTTGCAGCATCGTGTTGACAACTTTATCGACAGTTTTAGCATTTGGTTTTATGCCTCTAAACTTGTGGCTTTACACTCGCCAGTGGAAAGAAGGAAATCAATTGAAAGTTCCTTACAAAGCTATTGCAATCACACTACTTTGGATTTTGGTACCTTTAATGATTGGAATGATTGCAAAAGAGTTTGCACCAAAGTTGGCTAAAATAATAAAGCAAGTAAATAAAAACGAAGATTTTAATTTTATTCGTTTACTAATTTATTTTTTAAATTTTACTTATTCAAAAAAATTACATTGACAGGTAGGCAGCATCTTAGGGATTGTGTTAATATTTGTCGCGGGTACATTACAGTTTATTATGCACACAGAAGCATTCAAAAAAGGCTGGAAATTATGGCTAATAGCTGCAGCAATACCAACTGCTGGGTTCTTTTTTGGTTATGTGTTAGCGTTTCTTGCAAGACAACCTTCCAAACAGCGTAAAACTATTTCACTTGAAACTGGAATGCAGAGTATCAGTTTGGCCACGACTATCATCGTAACTTCTTTTCCAACACACATGCATGGACAAATGACACCTTTTATTGTGATGATTGGTATTTACACTACCTTATCTGTCGCCATTTTGGCTGGTATTTTACGAATAGCGCATGTTTTTTATAATAGAAAGTCTGCTGAACCGATCCCTGGTATTCAAAATTGTGATGAAATGGCTACCTTTATTGCGTAAACTTAAGAAATTTCTATCTTCCTTTGAGTGTCTACAATCTTCATAGTGTACAAGTACATGATTTAGTACAGTACATCTCCTGACCGAACGTGTTTATTTGTTTGAAGTTTTAGGAACAATAAATCACACATTATGCAATAGCAATAAAAATAGTAAAGAAAAAGCTATCGGTATTTGTTTATGAAAAATGCTATGTTCGCTTCCCCTTGTTGCTTTTGCTCATTTTAAATGACGCTGTTAACTTAGTTAGCGCCACCTGTGTTAAAAGGTGAATAAATACTCTTTTAATTTTTACCTTAAGATTGATCTGACTCCATCTTCTTTTGCGTACACGATGATGAATCATTTTTAGTACATACACACTAAAAAACTATTCTTAAAAAACCAATTTTTTATTCTATTTTTTATTCGACAAGATGTGCACAATAATTTGCAGCATGCTAGGTATGTTGATTGTGTTATGATATTGCAGTACATTATGCACACAGAAGAATTCCACAAAGATTGGAAATTATGGCTAATACTGTAGCTGCAGCAATACCCACTGCTGGTTTCTTTCTTGTTATTTCTTAGCTTATATTGCAAAACTATCTCTCTAGAAACTGGAATGCAGAGTATCAGTCTTGCCTGTACAATTGTTGTTACATCTTTACCTACACACATGCATGGCAAAATGACTCCTTTTATAATTATGACTGGTTTATTCATCATTACCGTGTTTCTCTTAATTTTGGTTGCTATTTTACGAATTGTAGTTGCTTATAATAAAAGGAGCTTTGCTAAAACTGTTCATATGTTTCATAACTAGGCATGTGAAAAAAACATGTCTCGCAGCGAAGTGAAACCAAAAAACACATAAAATCAAATTAATGTACGGAAGTTAATGCATTATTTGCTTTTACGGTGGGATATAATAGATTACTTTAAACGGCTTATTAGTGTACTTATAGCTATTGCATCAAGTTTTTTGCAATCTCTGCATCCGCTTTTGGATTTATACATTTAGCACAGATAGGTTATAAATGTGTGTTTTCTTAGTAGATCACAACTGTGCTTAACCGAATAGTTCCCTCACGCAGATACGTAGCACCGTATCTGATTAAGGTGGTTTATGGCAATCAAGCTCGGTCTAACTTTTTTATTCTTTATGTTAACGCATTGACATCAACATGTCGGAATTAGAAATCCTTGAAATTGAAAATACAACCTACATTGAGGGAAATGTGACGTTCTCTTTAGCCAAAAATGAACCTCTTGAAACCGCATTTTTGGTCTGCGTAATTTTAGTGCAAATTGTCATTATGCTCAGCATGGGATCTATTATCACAATAACGGTATTTGTTTTTGAAGTTGGTGTTTTGT
>JAQIXU010002727.1:0-11038 GCA_034701245.1 Strigamia transsilvanica
CATGAAAAATCACCAAAATATGCAAAATTTGCATGAAAAATCACCAAAATATGCAAAATTTGCATGAAAATTGATCTGATTTTGCGAAATTTTCAAATCCAACAACACCGCAAGAAAACGACCAAAAACGAGCAAAAAGTGCCTTACCTCGCTATGAACAAACACGTTATCCCGACGTATTTAGGTACGTTTTAGCGACGTAAATCAGAGAAAAATGTTGTTTTCCCTTCAATCACTGAAAGAAGTCACTCAAATCTCTTCGAAATGCAACTTACAGTATTCTGAAATTAAACGTGTCACACAGAAGATATTATAAATTACATTCCTTCTACGATATAATTTTCTTACAGTAATCAAGTGGAAGAGTTCGTTTTTTCTTCCCATTTTAAACAGTTCGTCATGAATAGGTTTTTTCTTGAGACTCCGGCCCGAATTGTGTTCGTCTTACCACAGATTACACGTGACGACTCGTAGCATCAATGATTTGTTCTTTCGTTACTGTCATGGGAGGAGACATTTTGGTTGCTTATAAGAGGTGGTTTGGTTGTGTTTCTGTGACCTCACCTTTTCTATATTCCAGCCACAATACCGCAACAAAATTATGATTGATTAAATAATTAATTATTCTAACATTTTTGCTGTTCAAAAATCATCCGCAACATTTAGATGATTTAAAAAATAATTTGATACGATTACTGCCATTATTATGTTCCAACCGATATATTTGACGTTGTAATATAGTTTATTTCCGGTTGGGTGATTTCCGGTTTTGGAGCTGTTCTCTGCATTTACCAGCGATAATGGCGGTCGGCAAGAATAAGGGGCTTTCCAAAAGCGGCAAAAAGGGCATGAAAAAGAAGATGTAAGCACAAAATATCCATTCCAAACAATCCAAATACGTATAATCGTATTACAATTTAAAAATCCAATTTAAATCCGCGTTAAAAACATCGGATGATAACCGATTAAACTCCGGCCTCCACAACATTGCCACATGTAAACCACTAAACCCATTTCTATCATTCGCAGCATCGATCCCTTCACGAGAAAAGATTGGTACGATGTGAAAGCACCATCGACCTTCACGAGCCGTCAAATCGGCAAAACCTTGGTCAACCGAACACAAGGAACTCGTAAGTCGAATTTTTACCATTTCGCGCACATTTGACATTTTAAAATCACACAAAAATAAAATCAAATTTTTTTTAATAAGGAATCGCATCCGAGGGTTTGAAGGGCCGTGTCTTCGAAGTCTCATTAGCCGATTTGCAAAACGACGAAATCGCGTACAGAAAATTCCGTTTAATCGCCGAGGACGTGCAAGGCAGAAATGTTTTGACCAATTTCCACGGCATGGATTTGACCACCGACAAATTACGGTCCATGGTGAAGAAGTGGCAGGTACGAAAATCGAAAAAAAAATTAAAAAATTAAAAATTAAATTTCAAATTTTACGAAAATCGAAGAAAAATTAAAAAATAAAAATTAAATTTCAAATTTTTCCATTTTTCGATTTCCCAGACTCTGATCGAGGCCAATGTCGATGTGAAGACAACCGACGGGTATTTATTGCGATTGTTTTGCATCGGATTTACGAAGAAATGGCCGCACCAAGCCAAGAAAACGTGCTACGCGCAGCACACGCAGATTCGTCAAATCAGGAAAAAGATGGTTGAGATGATGACGCAGGAAGTGACGTCGAACGATTTGAAAGGAGTCGTGAATAAATTGTAAAAATAACCAAAAAAAATTCTTTTAATTCGATGATAATTAATTTTTATTTGTTTTTGGTTTTGAATTTAGGATTCCCGACAGCATCGGCAAAGATATCGAGAAGAAGTGTCAAGGGATTTATCCTTTGCACGACGTTTATATTCGCAAAGTGAAGGTCTTGAAGAAGCCGAAGTTCGATCGTATGTTGTTGATTTTTGGAGTGGTTTTTGTTTTTTGGTTTTGATTGGTTTTTTGTGTTTTTTTTTTTAGTGGGGAGATTGCTCGAGTTGCACGGCGAGGGGACTGGTACTGGGAAGGTTGTTTCTGGTACGGACGAAGCTGGCGTGAAGATCGACAGACCGGAGGGTTACGAACCGCCAGTGCAGCAGTCTGTTTAAATGATTTGAGAATGGATAATCATTAAATAAAGATTAGTAAAAAAAAAAAAAAAAAAATTGTTAATGGCTCATTTGTTGCGAAAATATTTCATTTGTCTGGTAGATGTATTTTCCAGTTGCAGTATTGGTATCCAGATTGCAGTGCTTTTCATCTGGTACTGAATACGGCCGATTGTAATCCCGATTATAGATTTTCGGTGGAAAGTAAAAAAAAAAAAATCGGATGATCATTTTTTCGATTTTTCCAAATTTTAACAGTTTTTTTTACTCATTTCCTCACCGCGGCATTTACTCGTTCAAACAGTTTTAATATGTTTTTATGCAAATTCAACCACTTATTAGCCGTTTTCGTCTTTTTTCAGTGTGAAATTGTGAAATGGGAGGGGAAAAAGCAAATAAAGAAAGCGTTAAAATGGAAATTTTTACATTTTCGCACAGAAATAAAAGGGGTGAAATGGTTAAAAGTTGGTTAAATTTGTGTTAAAACTGTTTGAATGAGTAAAAATGGTTAAACTGTAAAAAAAAAAATTGAAAATCGAAAAAATGATTTTATTTTCGGTGAAACAAGGAATTCTGAGATTACAATTCGGCGAAACAGGACTTCACTGTACCGGCACCACGGTCCTTTTATACATGTAGCATTTCGGCTCAAATTAAACCAATTTAACTATTCTCACTATGAGGAGGCCCATGGAGGACAAAAAAAAAATGTTATCTTATATAAATCCACTACTATCCAACTTGCACACTGCCCCATTGATCGATTTTTAAAACCCGGAACATTTTTGTGTCTCGATCAAGTTTTTCTCGCCACGTTGGAATGCCTCCTCATACCAAACAAACGCGACGACATTTTTTGTGTCCAAATAAACCAAAATACTGAACCAAACACGGAGGAATTGTGTATTGCGGTGCCATCTGGTGGCAAACTTGATCAACTTTTCATAAATTCCACAACTAATTAAAATTCTCTAAATTAAAATCTTTTTTCCTCTTATTTTTCCTTTCCTGACCTATTAAACGTTGATTACTTAATATTTAAATGAAATGAAGGCATCTAACGTTTTTTAACGAGCCAAAGAATAGCTACAGGCAAGTTGTACTGCTTTTTTTTTCTATTTTTATTATTATTTCAAAAGGGTGTTGATAGAAAGCACAAAGGATTATTCCCAGCTGTTTCTATACCAACTATATTGCCACTTTTGTTACCAACAACGATTTCAAGCTACATTCCATGGAGTGAATGAACAGTACAATCTTCTGTCCTACTTAAGAGTTGATGTTCCATAATTTTTGGTAATATTTGAAAAGTAGGTTAAATAATTGTACAGTTCAAATCACTTTGCACTTTCATTTTTAGTCTCAAAAATATGGATTTACTTGGATTATTTGTATTAGTTTTATCCATTGGATTAATCCTGTCCAACAGAGGTAAAAGTCACTCTTATAATTGATTTTAGTCAAGTCAAGAATTGATTTTATTTGCATTTTAAACAGAAAATGGATCTCTCAGGTGTGATTGTATGGAATACTGGGATTGTACATTGAAAGATGGGATTCCAGAAGGATATTGTGATCCTTCTGAGAGCAAAGTTTGTTGTTTTCACCCTCAACACAACAAATCGATCAGTTTACTTCCTCCAGCAGCTGTTAGATCAACAGTTTGTGGTAGGAAAGGGACAGACACTGGGAAAAATGGTTTGGCTGAACTTGGAGAATGGCCTTGGCAAGCAAGTGGAAACAAAATATTATTTTCTTTATTTTTAAATTATGTAATGATTGCAGGTAGCTGTTTTAAACCTGTCTTCTAATCTTTACATTTGTGGTGGAAGTTTGTTGGATGAATTCTGGATATTGACAGCAGCACATTGTGTAGATAAATAGTGAAGTATTTTTAGACTACTAAAATAAATACAATTTATAAATTGATGTCAATTATTGATTATTAATTATTGATTTGGCATTTTTTTTAAATTTAGTCAAAATAATCCAAACATGCTGAAAATACGCTTAGGAGAATATGATGTTGAAATTGAAAGCAAAGGTTTGCCCTATGAAGAGTTTGCTGTAAAAAAGGTACTGAATGGCATAAATATGGTTCAGGGAACCTAAATTATATTGTAATTATCATTTGATAGGTTATGTTGCATCCAGAATTCCACAACACCACTTTAACCAATGACATTGCACTGCTGAAATTGGAAACCAAAGCCAAAAAGAGACCACACATTAACATAGTTTGTTTACCAGAACAAACACAGGAGAGAAATTTTAATAGTTCACAGAAATGTATAGTTACTGGATGGGGAAGACCAAATGAAGGTGAAATCCTAATTTCTACATATACAAACAATGTTCTCAACATTTTTCAAACAGGCAGTAGTCATTCCATAGTTCTGAAAGAAGTCATTGTTCCCATCTGGAGTCCAGAGCAGTGTGAAGTGTCAATCAAAAGTCATTTGGGGTCAGACTTCCAACTTTCTCACACATTGATGTGTGCTGGAGGTGATGGGAAAGACTCATGTGATGTGAGTGCATGAAAAATAAAGAATAAGATATCAAGTATGGTAATTTTTATTGCAAATCTTACAGGGTGATGGTGGAGGTCCACTTGTTTGTGAAGTAAATGGACTCTGGTATCAAATTGGCATAGTGTCATTTGGTATTGGCTGTGGTCGACCGAATACTCCCGGAGTGTACACGTATGTTCCGGCGTATAGTGACTGGATCAAGTCTGTGGTTAGAAGATTTGGGTAGAAATGTGGGCATTTCTAGTGTCTGTTTTCGATTTCATTTGTAGTAAAAGAAAATCTCACAAATCCTGTACATGAGTAAATAAATAAAAATACAGTTTCTTTCTATTTTCTAAACTTTATTTCAGGTGGGGGAGAAAATGTACACATTATTTATCTATTTATTAAAAAAAAAGGTTAATAAATACACCAGAGGTTCCCAAACTGTGGTACGCGATAAGTGGATTTTGAATGGGTTTTTTTAAATTTTGTGGAAGAATCTGATTTTTTTGAGGAGATTTTGATTATTTTTTGGATTTTTGGTGTTTGATTTTGTGATTTTTGAAGGGAATTTTGATATTTCACTAAAGTTTTTAATTTTTTGGAGGAAAGTTTGCATTTTTTCAATGGAAATTTCATTTTTTTTTGTGGAAATTTCGATATTTTTGAGGAAAATATTTAATTTCTACGAATTTTTGGTGTTGGATTTTGTGATTTTGTGATTTTTGACTGGAAATTGTGGAGATTTTGAATTTTTTTTTGGATTCTTGGTGTTTGACCTAGTGGTACGTCTCCATATTGTACTCCACTAACAGCTACACCATTGGGAACCTCTGAAATACACGAAGCTTAATCAAGAACGCATAAAATGATTAATTTGTCATAATATCATGATCAACACGAATTACTAGACAACTGCTATGAACAATTCGTCGGAATTATTTGATTTCATCTTGTAGGGAGCCGATTTGCTCAATCCAGGCTTGAAAGTGTTAAAAGTGGCCGCCGACGTGCCATTATTGATATTTTTGTGTTTGACATCGCCAATAGTGTTTTCCTCGCCATTTCGACCAAAAGACTGCAGCAGCGAAGCAGCTAGAAACGTCTGTAACGATCTGAGCACACTGTCCGATCTCTTTAGTGCAATTCCAGCCGGTTGATCGGCTTTTGGATTACTGCTCACATCAGTGTCCAGGTTCCTGTTGTTGGTTGAGTATTTTTTGTCTTGGTAGTTAGTTGAGCATGTTTTGCCCATTTCTTGGTTCCTATTTTCAGCCAGAAAGTCTTTAGTCATGTTTGTTGCATGAGGAATGTTGTTTAATTGGCGATTTTTGCACAATTTGAATATTGCAGTGCACAGCATAACAACCAGCGTGATGCCCAAAGCAACTGCCAGAGCTACAGTGGCAATGAGGAGTTCTGGACATCCGGTTTCTTTGTCCAGTTTACGCATTAGATATTCTCGTTGAAACCACTCGTCTGGAATGAAAGAAATAAAATGGTCTAAAAATCAACTTTTTTTGTCTAAAAGTAGCAAAATTAATCTAGAAATAAACTTGTGTCTATAAGTACCTTCTCTGTTATTGGCTGTCAATACAACCACGGTGAGATTTCTGTCAAAATCAGTTGTATTCGATAGTTGCGTACTATTGTTTTCGAATGTAGAAGTGTTGTTGACTGCTCCACGACGTTTCCTACCATGGCTTAAAAACCCATCTGGACAATGTGTCTACAAAACGACAAATTTCAGTTGTAAAATGTAACATCTTACAATTGCATCTTACAATAGAGCAATCTTCCTGTTCAACACAAGCGGTAACTCTGGCTGTTATCCTGACCGCTTCTCCTTCGGTCATTGTTTGGAACATGAATGCCTTGAAATTGAAGTCAACAATCAAACTGTTGGTTGGATTTACTTCGGGGTGATTGGGTGCTATAGCCTTGTACGCTGAATTACGACATCTGTGATAAGAATAAATATGTAGTTTGTAAAATACTGCGAGATGTGCATTGTTGAGTAACTTGTTTTACCCATCGGTTAAGACTAGATGTGCATATTCAACGGTGGTTTCCGGTTCAAAGCCATTGTGACTGTTGAGCATGTGTTTACGTTTTGATGCTTCTAGTAAATGCACTTTGGTTTTGGTGTTGAAAGAGGCTGGGACACGGTACACGATGACATCGGTCAGTCGAATGTAGTTCCATCCTTAAAAGAAAAGAAAACGTTTTTTTAAATAAAATAATTGAAGACAAAACTCAGGGCCGGATTAAGAGGAAAGAAAAATGCGTTTTTACACGTAAAAAATGCACTTTAACACGTAAAAAATGCGTTTTTACACGAAAAAAAATCGTTCTTACACGAAAAAAATTCGTTTTTACACGTAAAAATTGTGTTTTTAGAGCTGACTACGCATATTTCGCTTATGGATGCGTTTTTACACCTAAAATTGCGCTTTTACACCTAAAAAGTGCGTTTTTACAGCTGACTATGCATTTTGTGTCTAAAAAGTGCTCCGAACCCCCAAAGTCTTAATCCGCCCCTACACAGACTGTATATTTTACCATCGCCAGCTTTGACAGCTGCTCTTAATTTTAGTTCTTGGCCAAGTTCAATGGCACTTCCGGCATTCACCCTGTGCGTGTAATCCGAACTTCCTGGTGCTTTGCGAAACAAACCCAAATCGCATTGCAAATCTCTTTCTTGGCCCAAAAACACACTTGATCTTGACGTTGCCGGAGAACTCACTCTGCAACAGCAATACATTCGACCTTAATCAACATTCCACAAAACAAACACAAACTATCAAAAAGCTTAATTACAAATTTCCATGAAAGTCCACAGCGTGATTTGCTGACAAAGTCCTGTCTTGAGGTTTACATTTGATCGTGATCACCTCGTCTTCGGGAGTTTTTAACCCACTTACGAGTGGAAAACGTATAGAAATACTTAACCATTCCTAACATAAAATGAATTAATAATTAATTACACATTTTAGTTCTTTAAAATGATAATAAATAGATAAATTAACTTACCTTTCCATCATCTTCAGCTTGCGAAGACACGCCACATTCTTGAAAATCTGATATTTCCAGTCGATAGACATTACTGCCGACCGAGAGTGTAATTTGGCAATTCGATGAGGTTTGTGCATCTATGTCCGGTCGACCGTTAAAGAACGGCGACGCTGTATATCCCGGTGGTGCAGTGAGCAGTGCTGTAAGAGTATCCGGTTGGCGCATACAGCGTATATCTGCATGGGAAAACGAACTGGACATTATACTGCACAAAAATGCATTTCCACTGAGGAAAGGTCACTTTGCAACAATCGTGGATTTATCCAGACGGAAAGAATCACCTTCCATATTTTATCCATTATCAGAAACCCAAAGTAAACTTGACCGAAAGCAATAGCAAAACAAAATATTCCCACAATACCTTCATAACTATGTTAAATTCTATCAGGAAAGTCGATCTAGACTTATTGGGGCCCTCAACACAATTTGTAAGCCTCTCAACATACATCGATTACACTTAGCTATACTTTTTGGGGCTCTGAGGCTAGGGGGCCCCTGAACACAATTTGTGGGCCCCTCAACACAATTTGTGAGTCTTTCAATACAATTTTTGGGCCCTTAGACTTATTGGGGCCCAGAAACGAGGAGGCCCCTCAATACAATTTGTGGGCCCCTCAACATACTTAGCTTACACATATATACATACATTTTCACTTTATTCTGTTTATAAGTTTGAATAAAATGCTCACCATCTGCTAATGCTGACGTATAATATGGAGACGGTGCTGGTGGGGCCACCGGCGCCGACACGACATCCAAACTGTTTCCCACCACAGGTGGAGCCGGAGTCGGAAACGAAGACACTCTCACCGGCGATTGCGGCTGATGTTGAACTTGCTGTTGAACTTGCTGCTGAACGTGCGGCTGCGCTTGACTTTGTTGCTGAATCTGAGCGTGCAATTGCTGCTGCTGCTGCTGTAATACTTGCGGTGACTGCGTGTTCATCAATGTCTGAACTTGCGGCTGCGGCGACACCGACTGGATATGGATGTGATGTTGGGGCTGAGACTGTTGCGCCTGTGTCTGGAAGATAACTTTTGGTTGCAGCTGAGTCTGAGGCTGAGACAATTGCAACTGGCCCTGCCCCGGACCCGGGATGTGTATGACCGACACTTGCGACGGCATCGATGGCGCCGGGGTCCCTTGGAACGACGTGACCTGCGGGGTCACCACAAATGTATTTGGGGTCGCTCCCAACGTGTTGTGCGCCACGGCACTTCTGACATTGGTTATGCTGAAACCGGGATTGACCGCTTGGGCGGACACTAGTGGTTGGCCGAACGATCTGACAGACACACCGGAAGTTGGATTCGTCTTTATGCCTTGGTTGACAAACACGGGACTGGGCATTGGTGATGGTACAAGGAATATGGGTGGTCTCATGGAACCGCGAAGACGCACTCTGCCGTTGGTTCTTTGTCCGAACATTCTTCGGTTTTTGGTTTTTGGCCTCTTTCGTTTTCGGTTGTTGTCGACGTTAACTTCGTCGGTGGTTTCGGTGTTTGCGTCGTCGTCGGCGTCGTCGGCGTCGTCTAGATCGTCGTCTTCGTCGTCTTCGTCTTCGTCGCGTGCACCGTAAGTCATGTCAATCACACATAGCAGTAGCAACGAGCCAATAAAAACCCACAAAAGTCTCATTTTGGTTGTGTTGTGTTTGAGTTTTCAGCGAAAATGAAATTAGCTGGAAAAAAAAAACGAGTAGATCTTTTGAGTAAATTCAAAAATGGTCTGCCCACTGCCCCGATATCAGTCGCTATGAAATTATTTCTTCAAATTAAATAATAATTCCCTTAGGTGAAGAATTTTCTAAAACAAAGATGCACGTAGCAATGTCTTCTTTTCAAAAGTGAAGGCCAAACATTTTATCTGATTTGATCGGCTCGTTCACCTTCAAATTCAATTGAAATATGTGACCCAGAGTATCGAAGAATTCCAAAAAGAATCCTACACAAACTCTTCGTGCACAGTTCATTTGTAATCAACAATACCAAGCACTCCCAACAAAAAGAAAAAGATCGTTTGGAGAGAAATTTTGACGAAAACAAATGAATAAAATTTAAAAAATATCAATATTTGATCAATATTGATTCACTCACCCCATTGATAATACGTTGCAGGAGTGGCAGCAGTTTACACGCACCTGTATCCTATCATTTTGAAACATGGTTTCGCCGTTGGAAACGCAAATCGCGGCTTTTATATGAACCACTTTTCGCGCCATCAGGTCGCTAGGTCTTGAGCCAGGTTACAAGGTCACGGTCGTTCGGAGAAGTGCGCGCCGCGCTTCGGATGAACTAAAATTAATAGTGGGCGGGAGCTAAGCTGGTCTATCAAGTTCGGGTGAAAAAATTGCTTTAATGGATCAATAGAGCAGAAGGGATTTTGGTTTTTTTTTTTTTGGTGGTGGTTATTTGAATTTCTCTGGTTATTAATTAATAATTGGTTGTTGTGGACAATTGAAGACGTATCGGGGCATCAAGGATGTGCTGTGGTATTCTGTTTTCGGTATCATACTTATAAGTTAGGATTCTATTGTTTTTTTACTTCCCATATGAAACAATTGTTGGATTCTATTGGGATAATATGTAGTGCTTTCCCATGTACCAGGTAGCACAGAAATTGTTTTTGATTTTAATTATGGTCGTGACCTTGTGAATGGTTTTCCTCTGGATGTAATATTAAAAGGAAATGAAGATTACGCATGGAAGTGAAGAATTACTTAATTTGTTGGGTTTTGTTGTGGAGTTGTTTGTTCTTCAGTTTAATGTTGTGTTTACTGTTTTTGTCAATTATTTTTTTAGTTTTTAGTGGATTTTTTTTTTTTTTTTTTTGTTTTATTATTCTGTTTTTGTATTTGTTTTTATTTTTTTTGTTCTTTATTTTTATTTTTTCTGTATTTTGTTTTTATTTTTTCTGTGTTTTGTTTTTATTTTTTCTGTATTTTGTTTTTATTTTTTCTGAGTTTTGTTTTTATTTTTTCTGTATTTTGTTTTTATTTTTTCTCTATTTCATTTTTCATTTTTTTGTATTTTATTTTTATTTATTCTGTATTTTCTATTTATTTTTCTGTATTTCCTATTTACTTTTTCTATTTATTTTTCTGTATTTCCTATTTACTTTTTCTATTTATTTTTTCTGTATTTTATTCTTATTTTTTCTGTACTTTATTGTTATTTTTCTGTATTTCATTTTTCTTTTTTCTGTATTTTCTGTTTATCTTTTCTGTATTGTATTTTTTTTTTTTGGTATTTTATTTTTATTTTTCTGTATTGCATTTTTATTTTTTCTGTATTGGATTTTTCTTTTTTCTGTATTTTCTTTTAATTTGTTCTGTATTTT
>JAQIXU010002728.1:0-11035 GCA_034701245.1 Strigamia transsilvanica
CAAAAGTTAGATTAAATGTTGTTATTATTTAGCCCTTTATTGATTCCATCTAATTCTTTAACACCGATTTTTTACAGAGACTTTTTCTACTGAGTTTTTTAGGCAGAAGAAGTATCGCATACTTTCTGCCAGGGGTTGTAGTTGTAGGATAAAACAAGATTTGGCAACACCATTGAAAAAAGCGTTTTCGCACTTAGTATTGTGTTTTAGAGGAATGTAATAAAAGTTTTGCTATTGTACTTTTTTTTGGAACAAACTAAAAATGAACTTATAGAACAGATCTATACGTAAGTTGCCCTATGCGTTGCCCTGTACGCATTGATTACGTATAGAGCGCGCATGCGCAATGGTCAATTGGTTAAAGTTTGTTGGCAGCCATCTTGGAAACACAATAGATCTAAGGCAAGAACTGGCTTTTAAAAAGTAAATAAACCACTATTGTTGCATTAATATGCATGAATATGGACCATTAACATATAGTGATAGTTGAAATTAATTAAAAAACTTACTAAACCAGGAAAAAAACCATGATTTTTGAGATTTCGCGTCGCCGCGCGCCGTTCGCCTTGCGTCCACCGCAGTTTGCCGTGCGTTCATCGCCGCCGTTCGCATTGCGTTCATCGCCGTTCGCCGTGCGTCTATCGCCGCCGTTAGCCGTGCTTCGAGCGTCGTTAGCAGTGCTTCGAGCTTCGTTCGCCTTGCGTCCATCCTCGTTCGCCGTGCGTCCATCGAAGCCGTTAGCCGTGCTTCGAGCGCCGTTAGCCGTGCTTCGAGCGCCGTTCGCCTTGCGTCCATCGCTGTTCGCTGTGCGTCCATCGCCGGTAGCTGTTCGTCCATCGCCGTTCGCCGTGCGTCCATCGCCGCCGTTAGCTGTGCGTCCATCGCCGTTAGCTGTTCGTCCTTCGCCGTTCGCCATGCGTCCATCGCCGCCGTTAGCTGTACGTCCATCGCCGTTAGCTGTTCGTCCATCGCCGTTCGCCCTGCGTCCAACGCCGTTCGCCCTGCTTCCAACACCGCCGTTAGCTGTGCGTCCATCGATGTTAGTTGTTCGTCGATCGCCGTTCGCTGTGAGTCCATTGCTGTCGTTTGCCGTGCGTCGTTCGCCGTTCGCCGTGCGTCAATCGCCTGCAACCAAAATCAATTCAATTTAAACAGATGGGAGACTACGGTAGAGAGTTTGGCGCCCGACGCAAAATTAAAAAAAATGACTAATCAAAGTATCGAAATATCAAAAGATCGATATTTCAATTTGTTTTGCTTTTCCCCCCTAATTTTAACCGATTTGTACACTTTTTAAATCTGCTTTTACATGTTTTATGCATTTTAAACCTCATTTTGCATGTTTATATAGTTCCTACACCTGCTTTTACATATCTTTTCCACTTTTTAAATCTGTTTTCAACCTTTTTCATGCTGCGAACCCTTTTTACACTTTTTTTTCACTTTTCAACCTGATTTTCAACATTTTCACCCATTTCAAATCCGTTTTATAGGATTTTACTCATTTTAAGTCATGTAAAAACGAGTAAAATCATGTTAAACAGTTGACGTGCGCATTTCCCTTTTTACACTTTTTTTTCACTTTTCAACCTGATTTTCAACATTTTCACCCATTTCAAATCCGTTTTATAGGATTTTACCCATTTTAAGTCATGTAAAAACGGGTAAAATCATGTTGACGTGCGCATTTCCCAAAGTTCAAAACCATCACTTTTAGCTTTTATACGTAAAATTTATAAGTTACAAAAAAGTGCAAATCGCAAAATGAATGATCTATAAGTTACGAATATAAGTTATACTTATAAAAAGTGCAATCGCAAAACCTCTAATTGGAAAAGGAAATTGTATTCTTGTTTTCAGAGTAGTCATGGTCCTTGAACAAAGGTTCCTTTATGCATGAAAACAATGTGGTGCCAAATAAAAGAGGTTGGCAACAAACTTGAGCAAATATTTGCTAAACTACATTTTTGCAACAATCATTGGAAAGCCTTAAATGAAGACTGTCACGGACATGCGATTTGGACTCTGTGGCGCTCCCAATTTCGTTTAAATTTCCCGACCGCATCACGCCATTTTCTCCACAGCCCTTTCGACAATTCCCAGTCATCTTCAGTGGTATTTTAAGAATTCTAACGGGTTGGTCTCAAGAATAACAAGTCGTGACTGTGCTCAGTATCTTACGGAAAATCAAACACTGGCTAATGACTGTGTATATAAAAGTTCTCCTGTGCAAATAATTATTGAAAACCGTTGCAGTGTTTTAAATTTACATTTTCTTCAGTGAAACTCGGTAATTCCATCTTGAAGTAATCAAATGACATTTGTTCGTCGGTTGGTTTCTCCTAAAAGAAATTTCACTTCATCCAAAACACCTTAATTCGTAATCGTAAAACCATGTCAACTTACAGCACCCAATTTATTAGCAAAGCAGATGTACCATGACTTTTGATCTTTCTGTAAAAATACAATTCAGCTCGTTGCAATTGATTGTTTATCTTAGCTTATTCCTCCAACTTACACCAGTGTTTTCATTTGAGCAGTCCTTTGCAGCTTTATCCAACTGTTTACACAAAACAAGCCATGTTTAATGTGAACATTACATGAATAAAAAATTGTCATACGACACCCAAGAGATCAATAAATGAGAAAGATTTTTTTTTTGCCCTTACGTTTGATTTCTAGATTTATGAAAGCAATAATTCAATCAAACTTACAGTTAAAGAACAACTTCAATGTAAATCAAACATTTACTTCATGTTTAATTGGATTTATTGTTTTTGTAAACCTAAAAATGAAAGCAGTTGAGCCTACATTACATCAACTTCTTACCATTTCTTTGATGCATATTTCGAAGTCCTGTCCACTCTAATATACCATAAACATCTCTCTTAATACAATAAAATTCATAAACACATTAATGCATCTATCTTACAGCAGATGGAGTATTTTCGTAACATTTTTTCAAGATTGGGGCCGATAATCTTTCAATGTCATCATCAGGGTACTATACAAAATCAATGTAATAAGACTGATTTTTATTTGTTTACTTTTTACCTTTTCTGGTTGACCCTTTATAAAATAGTTCTGAAAAACAAGAAAAATAATTTCATTAGAAAAACTATTAAATGTTTGTATAATATATAATTTGTACCCCATCAACCGCGATGACCAGACAAATCAAAAAAGATAGCGCAAAAGTAGAATTCATTCTGAAAATTTAATGGGAACAAATAGTCGACTGAAATGATCCGGCCTTGTTGTTGTACGGTATCTAAGTAACTACTGAAAAGGGTGTGCCAACCCATCATGCAATTCACATTTTATTATAATACTATTATTGTTTTTATTCTTGAATTTTGTGCAACATGAACATAATGTACACATTAAAGCAAACTACCATGACCTCTGGTGGGAATGTTTAAAGTAATTTTTATTATATTATTTGTGCTGTATGAAGTTACAATTTGTTTTCGTGCAATTTAAATTGTTGGTTTTATTCAGCTGCTTTTATCCATACTTCCATTTGGTCATTAAATGGCTTTACTTCTGGACAAGGCTGTTGCGAACAAAAAGTTTGATTCATTCTATTTGCCAATACAAAATCACCAACTTCAACTTACTCCTTCAGACAATTTCTTGTAGCTACATTCCCAGAAGTTCTGAAAAATATTTTGTTTAATTCATGGAAGAATATTTCAAAAAGAAATTCTAAAGTCCACTTACAGGAACGGCCTTGCATTTGTCAAGTTCATCGCTAACGGCTTTCCTATTCTAAAAACAAATTTTTATATTGAACAATAGCTAATGTATTAAAGAAAGTGCATTGATTTCTAATAATTATTGCACCAGAAACTTTTCAAACTTTCCATAAAAGTAATCGACTTTTGTTTCTAATATTTTTTTTTTGCAAAAAATTAATTTTTGCACTAAAAATGCAGTTAGACTTAAAAAATTCATCCTGAGATTAAAATGAATTCTTTTTTTTCTTAAAAACATTCACTTTTTTTACCTACAATATCCAATTATAGCAAAAATATTCAATTTTAGCTGAGTAATATTCAATTTTAGCTAAGTAATATTCAATTTTAGCTGAGTAATATTCAATTTTAGCCAAAAATATTCAATTTTAGCCAAAAATATTCAATTTTAGCCAAAAATATTCAATTTTAGCTAAAAATATTCAATTCTAGCCAAAAATATTCAATTTTAGCCAAAAATATTCAATTTTAGCCAAAAATATTCAATTTTAGCCAAAAATATTCAATTTTAGCCAAAAATATTCAATTTTTGCCAAAAATATTCAATTTTAGCCAAAAATGTTCAATTTTAGCTAAAAATATCCAATTTTGGCCAAAACTATCCAATTTGGATGCCAAATAAAAGAGTTAAGCAACTAACTTCAGCAAATATTTGCTAATGTACATTTTTCCAACAAGTATTGAAATGCCTTAAATCGAGAATGTGGTGACCCCAATGGGACATTTCCATGTCGCCACATGTTAGCCTAGGAATGCCCAACATTCGGGTCTTCTAGTTTAATTGTCACTCCCACCCTGCAGTTCCATTTCCTCCTTGCTGCTCGGATTGTCGCCTCATTGGCCAAACCGATCACATGACTGAGGATATTTAGGTGGGAGTTTTTCTCCAAACGCCAGAACTGAACAAACCACAACTACTGCCTAACAAGATCTTCATTACGTCAAACCTTTACCCAAGAACAAAGGAGTGACCGAGGATATAGACAAAGGCAGTGTGGCTTCCGAAAGGCTCCGTTTTCCTAGTCCTAACTGCGACAACTGTCACGGACAAGTGATTTGGGCACTTTGACGTTTCTTATATCTTTTAAATTTCCGACGCGCATTATTTCTGCGCACCTCACTTTATTTTCAACTATCTTATTCTCAGCGATCGTATAAATTTTATGGTCAACTATAAATGTTGGCTGATATCCGTCTAGAATAAAGAGTTATAACTTGAATAAAATCTTCTATTCAAATGCGTATCACTGCAAGTTTGTCTAAAATACTTCATTTTTAAAATACAAATAAATACGCCATTTTCTCCATAGGCCTTTCAAGAGTTGCCAGTCATTTTAAGAATTCTAACTTGTAAAAAATCCTATCGGGTGGGTTCCGTGAATAACACTGGCTAATTCAAACACTGGCTAATGACCGTGCATATTAAAATTTTCCAGTGCATATTAAAATTTTCCAGTGCAAATAATTATCAAAAACCATTGCAGTATTCTAAAGTTACATTTTCTTTAGTGAAACTCAGTAATTCCTTCTTGTAATGATCAAATGACATTTCTTCGTCAGTTGGTTTCTTCTAAAAGAAATTCTATTTCATCCAAAACACCTTAATTAATAATCGTAAAACCATGTAAACTTACAGAACCCAATTTATCAGCAAAGCAAATGTACCATGACTTTTGATCTTCCTGTAAAAATACAATTCAGCTTGTTGTAATTGATTGTTTATTTTAGCTCATTCCTCCAACTTACACCAGTGTTTTCCTTTAAGCAGTCCTTTGCAGCTTTATCCAACTGTTTACACAAAACAAGCCAGGGTTAATGTGAACTTTACACGAGTAAAAAATTGCCACCAAGAAATCAATAAATGAGAAAGATTTTTTTGTACTATGTCTGAACAAAATCTAATTTTTTAGTTTAAAATTTGCAGTTGAGCCTACATTATATCAACTTCTTACCGTTTCATTGACGCATTTTTTGAGGTCCTGTTCAGCCTATTGTACCATAAACATCTCTTTTAATACAGTAGAATTTATAAACACCTTAATGTATCTATCTTACAAGAGGTGGAGTCTTTTCTTGACATTTCTTCAAGGTTGGGGCCGCTAATCTTTTCACGTCATCATGAATGTGCTATTCAAAATTAATTTAAATAGAATAATTTTGGTTTGTTTACTTTTTACCTTTTCTGGTTGACCCTTTATAAAACAGTCCTGAATAACAATAAAAATAATTCTATTACAAAAACTATTAAATGTTTTTAGAATATATCATAATTTTTACCCCTTCAACCGCAATGACCAGACAAATCAAAAAAGAGAACGCAAAAAGAGATTTCATTTTGAAGAGTTAATGGAGAACAAACAGTCGACTGAAATGATCCGGCCTTGTTATTGTACCACAGAATAATAATTTTATGCGGGCAACGATGAACAATTAAGGATATGCGTGACGTTTCTCACACTTAATGATTCTGAAAGATAGTTGATGGATGAAAAATAAATATCTCCTGTTACAATCAATTTTTCATTTGAATGAACATACATAAAAGATTCCTTGTGAAGTAATTTTCTTTTAAACTTGGAAATCATAAAGAATATATTTCCTGGTGAATGAATAAAAATTATGTCGTTATAGTTACTACGATAGGATATTGGCAAACATTTTTATTTCCGATGAAATCCGTGACATGTCAACATGGGAAAACTTATCAGCGCTTTAAAACCGGAACGACATTCTGGTTTAAAATCTTTTACAGGGATGGAGTTTCGGACAGTTTGGACAAAAACAGACGAAAGTCCAATGGAGCAGGATAAGGATCAACGCTGAAGTTATTGCAGTGTGTCAACAGTGTGGGCAGCGATGTGCGGACATGCATTGCTTATGTCGCAAAGTCTACTTTCTCGTTAAGTGAGTGTGTGCAAAAATGTTCTGGATTCCCTTTTTATGGTATCCTGACTTCCAATCAGAATGCACCTTTGGATTACCAAAGGGGCCCTCTGGATTGGGTCGGTTCTCCATCAGTTAATCCTTTTAATCTTTGGCGCCCTCCAATTGCCATCAACTGGATTTCATGCCATCTGGCGGATTGTGGCCAAAGTGGAGTTTGGACTTGTGGGTTTTTGTGGGTGGCTTCTCTACCCCTCACTATGTTACATTTATTTTCATGTTTACACACGTGCGAATACTTCTAATGTCCGATTATGGGAACTAATCGGTTTTATGAACACCCTTGTCTTCCAATTAGTTCAGATAATCAAGGTTCTCATGTGTGCGAAAAATACTATAAAGACCCGTGTGAAAATAGAGAATACAAAATGGCATTTATTGTGTGTGGCATTAATTGAAAAAAAAGTTTAAACATCTTTGGATGAAATTGAGATGGTGTTTGCTATTCTATTTGCACAGGTTTCGGTGATCCGGGTTTTTTATCTAATAAAATATTACCGTCGAGATGCCACAAGGGACTTAAAGTCTATGGCCGTTGCTTAAGTCTAGGGTTTATTAAATGATTACTCAATAGTTATGTTATGTGAAATGAACACAAACATAATGTTTTTTTAAACGGAATATACATTTGACTAGGAATATAATGGATAAGAAAATGGAATGAAAACATGAACACAATACATAATTGGCTATGGCGCCAAAACTCACACTCTTTGGAGTTTCTTTGCAGATCCGGGCCTCCGTTGCAACTTGCCAGCATCCTTGTCAAGACCGGGAAAATGACTTTGGATCGATGCCCAAAGTCATGATGATTAATATCGCACAGGATATTTGCTAATCTAAATTATCAAATAAGGAGGCTGGACTTGTAACTCGTAAAAGCTCAGCAGAGACAATTGAAAGAATCCTGATAAATACTTAGCGATGAGACCGTAAGCAGTGGACGTATGGTATCAGTGAGGATGTTAGGTTATAAATCTGGGGATCTAATTTGTAGCTATAGGGTGTTGGCCCTAGATACGGAGAAAGCGAGACATTACACTTGGCGTGTGTCACATGCAATATCTGGAAGGTTATTTACAAAAACGGGAGAAATATTATGAACACTCGAAATTAAAACTAAGTAATTTCGAGGTCACCACTGGTTTGTTTTCTACCCATGCACTAAGGTTATCGGTTGCATTGGGATTCCACGCTCAATGAGAGCATTTACGGTAATAACCATTACGCAAAATAGGATTTTTATTGTGGTTTGAACGGAATTAGTGAATGGTTTATTCTGCTCTTTGTGTCTTCAAGGTCGAAAAAATACAAAAATGACATCAGAGATCATGTTACAATAAAACAAACTATCATGATCTCTGGTGGAGATATTTAACAATTTATAGTAATTTTTATTATATTTTTCATGCTGTATGAGGTTAAAATTTGTTTTCGTGCAATTTAAATAGTTGGTTTTATTCAATTGCTTTTCTCCGTGTCTCCATTTGGTCATTAAATGACTTTACTTCTGGACAAGGCTGTTGCGTACAAAAAAATATGATTCATTCTATTTGCCAATACAAAATCACCAACTTCAACTTACTCCTTCAGCCAATTTCTTGTAGCCACATTGCCAGAAGTTCTGAAAAAATGTTTTGTTTTATTCATGAAAGAATATTTCAAGAAGAAATTCTAAAGTCCACTTACAAAATCGGCCTTGCACTTGTCAAGTTCATCGTTAACGGCTTTCTTACTCTAAAAACAAATTTTTATATTGAACAATAGTAAATGTATAAAAGAAAGTGAATTGATTTCTAAGAATTATTGCTCCAGAAACTTTTCAAACTTTACATAAAAGTTATCGACTTTTGTTTCTAATTTTTTTTTTTTTTTGCACAAAAAAAAGAAAGAGAACAAAAAAAAAACATTCTCATGTTATGAGGAAATGTAATTGGAAAATAAAATTGTTTTTTTTGTTTTCAGAGTAGTCATGGTTCTTGAACAAAGGTTCCTTTGTGCACGAAAAAAAATTGGGCGCCAAATAAAAGAGGTTGGCAACTAACTTGAGCAAATATTTGCTGAAGTACATTTTTGCAACAAGTATTGCAATGCCTTATTTGAAGACTGTCGATTTTACTGCGATTTTACTCTGTGGAGCCCCTATTTCTTTTAAATTTCCCGATGGTCATCACGCCATTTTCTCCGAACGCCTTTCGACAATTCCCGGACATCTTCAGTGGTATTTTAAGAATTCTAACTAAAAAAATTCTATCGGGTTGGTTTCAAGAATAACAAGTGGTGACTGTGCTCAGTATCTTATGCCAATTCAAACACTGGCTAATGACTGTATACGAAATTTTTTCCTGTGCAAATAATTATCGAAAACCATTGCAGTATTTTAAATTTACATTTTCTTCAGCAAAACTCAGTAATGCCTTCTTGAAGTAATCAAATGACATTTCTTCGTCACTTGGTCTCTCCTAAAAGAAATTTCATTTCATCCAAAACACTTTAATTCATAATCATAAAATCATGTCAACTTACAGAACCCGATTTAGTAACAAAGCAGATGTACCATGACTTTTCATCGTTCTGTAAAAATACAACTTAGCTCGTTGCAATTGATTGTTTATCTTAGCTTATTCCTTCAATTTACATCAGTGTTTTCCTTTAAGCAGTCCTTTGCAGCTTTATACAACTGTTTACACAAAACAAGCCATGTTTAATGTGAACATTAAACGAATAAAAAAATGTCTTATAACACCAAGATATCAATATATAAGAAAGATTTTTTTTTGCACTTATGCAAAAATATGCAGTTATGAGCACCTGCTTTAATTTTTAAATTTATGGAAGCAATAACCCAATCAAACTTACAGTTAAAGAACAACTTCAATGTAAATCAAACATTTGCTTCATGTTTAATTGGATTTACTGGTTTTGTAAATCTAAAAGTGAAAGCAGTTGAGCCTACATTACATTAACTTCTTACCGTTAAATTAACGCATATTTCGAGTTCCTGTGCACTCTAATATACCATAAACATCTCTCTTAATATAATAGAATTCATAAACACATTAATGTATCTATCTTACAGCAGATGGAGTATTTTCTTTACATTTTTTCAAGATTGGGATCGATAAATTTTCGATGGCATCATCAGCATACTATTCAAAATCAATGTAATAAGACTAATTTTTATTTGTTTATTTTTTTTACCTTTTCTGGTTGACCTTTTATAAAACAGTTCTGAAAATAGAAAATAGAAAATAGAAAAACTATTAAATGTTTGTATAATATATATAATTTTTACCCCGTCAACCGCGATGACCAAACAAATCAAAAAAGAGAGCGCAAAGATAGAATTCATTCTGAAGAGTTAATGGTTCGCAAACAGTCGACTGAAATGATCCGGCCTTGTTGTTGTACGGTACCTAAATAAGTACTAAAAAGGGGCAGGTGCCAACCCATCATGCAATTCACTTGTTATTATAATACTATTATTGTTTTTAGTATTGAATTTTGTGCGTGCAACATGAATAATAAAGGAAACTAGCTGCCCAGCTCATACTATCTGATGAACATTTTTCTAAGGGGGCGGCATCTTTGTTTCTCATTATTTTCTTAAAAATAACTTATAATTTTTTGGTTTATTATTTCTAAACTTATTTTTTAATTGTGTCCCTGCAGTCTGTACGAATGTCTTCTCCGAATCTTCCGGGTACAAAGAGCAATGTAATGGTGAGAAGCTGAGGTTGGGTGCTTTTTCTCTGCAAACCTCACCTTACCCGTTCTTTAACACTAAAATCTGTTTAATTTTTTATCAATTTAAGGCTTATCTGTTTTATTTGCAGGCTATGATCTATCCATCCACCCATCCACCCATCCACTCATTCACCTGTCTATCCGTGCATTTCTTAATTTTTTTTTCATTTGTTTTTCTTTGAAATGTAATTAGAAATAAAAATTATTCTGTTTGAAAATTGGAATAAAGAAATAAATAAATAAAGTGAAATTAATTGAAAATGAAAATAGGCGTATGAAGTGTGGCAACACACTGGCCCTGTTTTTGATCTATATCTATATCGATATCTATATCTATATCTATATACAACTTAGGTTAGGAAAGGTCAGGTAAGATCAGGTCAAATTAGGTCAGATTAGGTTAGGATAAGTTGGTGGTTTATGATTAATTTTGGTCGATTTTGCTTGAGTTTCGTTAATTTTTGATTGATTTTGGATCGAATTTAGTAGAGTTTTGATGAATTTTTGTACATACAGGGTGTCCCATAAACTCTTCCCCAGGTCAATAACGTCCAAACGCATAAAGATATCCAAATTCTGCTAATGCA